>MU727054.1:127810-239231 GCA_026770625.1 Nicotiana glauca | reverse complement strand
AAAAAAAAAACAAAAGATGGGTTTAGTTTCGGCCCTCATTCGAGTTCCTCTTACCCCCCCCCCCCCAAAAAAAATTCCAGAAACAAAAACTTTCTAGCCTTGTTTCTTTTTCTTGATTTCTCGGTTCTAAAAGAAGGTTTTGGATTAAATTTCGAGTTTACGTTTGTGGTTGGGTTTCGAACTTTCATTATTTTAGGTTTTCTATCCAATTTTCGGTCGAGATTTGGATTTGCTTGGCTGGTCTGTGGAGCTACAGTTGTTATCGCTGAATCTCTTCTCCCATTTCAGAGCTTCTTTTGATTTTTTCAGCTATTTTTGTTAATAGGTATGTTCTGAAAGTGCAAAAAATTTGAACTTTTTGAATGAAAATAAATAGTCATAATACTCGTAGTTTGTTTTAGGACCGATTTAGATGAGTATTGTGATGATACTATATATACGTTCGTATAATATAATTGCAAATTTAACTATAAAAAGACTCGATGGATGCGTTCCCGCAATTTCAACCAAATGTTTCTTAATAAAAATAAATAAAATGTTATTAATTGTGGACACGTTCGCGTGACATGATTTTTGACGCGCCAAAGGTAAATAGTATATGTACGCGTAACTCAATTCTTTTATTGCGAATACATCAAGTAATTTAAAAGCAGGAAAAGATAATTGTACATAGGTCTTAAAAATAATTAGTTAAACAATTAAGCAAAGTAATAATCACTAAGCGACCGTGCTAGAACCACGTAACACGGGAATGCCTAACACCTTCTCCTGGGTTAACAGAATTCCTTATCTAGAATTTCTGGTTCGCATACTCTTTAAACATAATATTTCCTCGATTTGGGATTTAAAATAAACCGGTGACTTGGGACAACGTAAATTATTCCAAGTGGCTACTCTGATTAAATAAAATAATTCCATTTTGAATAATGTTACTTAAATTGGAAAAACTCCCTTATACTACCTTTGGGTGTGTAAAAAAGGAGGTGTGACACCTAAGGAAGGAGTCGTAGATTTCGTTGAACTTCTATCCCCTCCAATTTTTCTAGGGACACCATTTCTAGGTTGGACCCCTTAGCATCCTCCTCGGACAGGTGGTTGAAGCCTATCCTTCTGAGCTTCCTCTTGATAGTCCCCAAGGCATTTCACTACTTGGATCGCCTTAGGAAAAGTGTCTATCCTTTGTCTTTGTAGCTTCATAATTGCATAAGCATTCAAACCTTCTAGGAATCTGAAGAGTTTGTCTTTGTCACCATATCTCATATGTTCATCATGACTGCGGAGAATTCTCGCACGAAATCTCGAACGCAATTGGTGCGGCGGAGCTCCCGTAGCTTTCACCTTGAATTGTATTCAATGTTCTCGAGAAAGAACTATAGGTATATGGTTGCCATCAAGTCTGTCCAAGTCTCAAGAGTATCTTCACCAGCTATAATAACTTTGTATTTCACCCGCCACTAGAGTTCAGAATCAACCTGAAGATACATGGCAATAATTGCTAACTTTTTTGCATCTTTGAAAAGTTTTCCACTTTCTTGGCTTTCCAAGCCCTATTGTAGGGTTTTGGCTTAGGAATATTCAGCTTTTGTAGCACAGGGGCGAGGTTCACAGCACCCTTGATGTGGTTTTAGCCTAATCAAAACAGTCCTTGTAAGGAAGAGTTGACGACATTGAGTTGGCCCATCAAGTTCTCTATTGTTTGTTGCATGGTAGTTACTCTATTTGCCTCTTGTTCCCTATAGGCTAAATCCTCGGTCCTTTCCTGTTGGAGGCCCTCAAATCACCAATAATTTTGGCAGTCCTTGTGGATGCCATATGCAGTCTCTCTTAGAGCCGCGACTAATTTTTGCGATGTCTCCTTTGGCCTTCCGCATCCTGTGGTCCAGGTCATCCAACCATTACACTAGGCCGGTTCTTAGATCATGCACCATATTCATGATGTGTTGTAATACATTAACCTTCTCTTCAAGGGCCACGAAGCAGTACCTATGATTCACCATGGTAAAAAATGGTGGTGATGACAATGTGTTTCCTCGTCAGATGTCGAGACTAGGCTCTAATACCAACTGTTACGCGACGCCTCCCAAAGATTCCTTGGAAGGGCGATGTAAGGCTAAGCAACCAATGTCCGTGCAATTACTATCCACCAATTGGAGTCCCCTCTGTATGATAGATGAGATTGTCAGTGTCGTACGGGAAAACGAATATCAAGAGAAATTGAGAGAACATAAAAGAGAATTGAGAATGAAATAAAGAAAGATTGATTGTATTATTGAAAGATATCACAGAAAGGTAATACGATGTCAAGGGAGGGAGACACGAGTATAGAGAATGGTTTGCTTGCTTGAAAGATTGATTTCTTGGCCCCACTAATAATGCTTAAAAAAAACCAAAGTTACTATACATGACGCTAGATAGACATAATGGAAATATAGGAAGCAAAACTACTCCATATTTACCATGGAAATGACTTAGATTCCTACAAAGTAGAAGTAGGTCCGTTGGCATGCCTTAAGTATAAGAGTCTATGCGCGCGGCTCTGTTGGCATCTGCATGTTGCCGAGCGCTGGTAAGGGCTATTCATTTGTGTGGTGTCCGAATTTTTCACGTGCACAGATTATAAAAGGACCTAGTTCTTCTTGTGTTCCTTATACTAGTGTAACAGAATAACAAATGTGAAAAGTAAAGAATACAAATATTTTTACTTGGAAAATACCTGGCTCAAAAGGTGATAAAACAACAACCTATTACTACCAAGTAGGTTTTTTCCCAACACTTCACTAAATCACTTAGCCAAAAATAGGATTCACAAAACTCTTTGTAAATCTAAGGATTACCTCTAACCCTTTATTGCAACCAGCCTCTAGTTGTTGCGTCAACTTCAAGTTAACTCTAACTTGAATACAACACTCAGAGTTCCTAGTACCGTTGCTTCTAGATAAAAGCTGAAAGATACAACTTAAAAGCCCTACTACAATGAAACTCGAATAAAAGACAGACACTTGGAATTTATTTTTTTATCTGCTACATGTATATTCAGATTCTCACAATTGAATTGCACAAGAATTCCTAGCAGAATTCCTTGCTATTTTGAACTCAACTCACGTTTAACTTCAGCATTTGTGCATCCCTGTAAAATGAGAAAATCCTGTAGTATAAAGAGTTAGTCGAATAGGAAATACTAGAGTTCTAATGCTATACTATTCCATGGTGGAAGAGTTCTAGTTATCTTCAACTTCTAAATCCTCTCTTATCTAGGATAGAGTTCTCTTCGAGTAAGGAGTCCTTTTCCTTATTACTTATGCAACCTTTTCAGTCAGGAGATATCAAATATAATCACTAGTTTATCTCGTTCATATACATGCCTTGTGCTTGAATCTGTCCATGTGTGTGTATATTGTGTATGGATCTGGTTCATGAGTTCCTTTGTCAAAACAAAGTTCACTTAAGCCAACACCAAAACCACGGGGCCGTCCATGGCGCTAGGCATTGGGAGGCTTGCCAGGTCGTTATGGGGTGCATCCAAGAGGTCACGGGGTAGGGCTGGAAAGCAGCCTGTGACACTAAGCATATTTCTTGCTATGAATTGGATCATGACAAACAACACGGGGTACAACTTCTTCTTTTTTTGAAAATGCAAAGAATTCCGTCATTTTCTTTGTTATAATAAGCCAAACGGAAAATCAAGATAAGAAATAAATTGTTAGTCCAAGAGAGATGTCAAACCTCTTTATGGTCCATCATATTTTGTTTTTACCCTCTTGGGATTTCTTTAATAATGAATGTACTACTAGTGAGTTATCAAACATCTCAAGAAAAATGGCGCAGTCAATTTGATGATTGATTAGTAACAATGCGGTGAAATCCAAATTACCATACACTAAGAGAAGTGACTGGGGTTGTGTTCAATATAGCTCGTGCTATAAGACCTTAAAAAATGCACATATTTGTTTGCGGTCCCTTTAATAACAATGATTGTGGTTGATTGCAACTTAATAGTATTCTCTCTTAAGAATATTAGCTGGACGGATCTCTGAATAATACATTCCTTGTTTAGGTCTTTCTTTGTCAATTTGTTGACTTAATCAATTCCTTGATTATATTTTTTGGAGCCATACATCAGATAACTGACATCAGCTCTTGTTACCCTCAAATCTGTGCATTTTCCTCGTGCCGAATTGAATCTTTCCGTTTCTTTAGCCTTTTCTTTTTATTTTGTTTTATTCGGCAAGCTTCCTACTTGTTGTTTTATGTACCAAGAGAATTACAGAATTTCTAATGCTTGAGATTCCTTCGAGTACTCATCCACCATAACAATTGGATATATTTGTTTACCCTAAAATCAGATAACAATTAAATTTATATGCGGTTGAAAGGATACGTAATATAGCTTTGTATAAATTAAGAAGAATAAATTAATATTGGTATTGACGCTGAAAGAAATAATACAAACCACACGAATTGAACAGCCTTGGCCCTCGAGTTCAGCCACCCTTGAAACAAATATGTTTCAACTTGGTTATGAACATAATAACAAGATAATGAAAGCTAGAAAATGAAAATATATTGCTTAATATTACGTGAATACGATCTGTTTACAAATGATCAGACCCCCTTTTATATAGTAGGGGAGTCCTACTCTAGGTACAATTTTATATGAGGTAAAAAATCCCATAATTGCCTAATTAATCAACCTTTTCTTGAAACTTGCCGGGATTCTCGACGTGATCCTCATCGATTGGAGATATTTCGGTTTTTCGTTATTCGGCTTGGTAAGCTTCCCTTAATTATCTTGTTCGGTCTCGATCTTGGTCGATCTCGATCTTGATCGATCTTAGGGTCACGATCTCGGCAACCTAAGTTTGCATCATAGTTTGATATAATACAAGGCTGAACCTTGGCTTATCGCATTCCAGTCTAGATCAGTCATACAAAAAGCGCAAGCCCGATTTTGATCGTATACGGGTAGTCCTCTCGTTTCTCAGATAGAAGATGACGAGAAACGATATGAACTTTTTCAATCTTGTCTCGATATGCCATGACGTAAGCCAAGGGGCCGACGATGATATCAGCGACAAGTGATACTAAAACGTCCCATCGGTTCGGTTACCGATAAAATGCCTATCAGCTGTTGGTCGGCCACCACCAGTTCTGAACCCCCACCAGTAAGCTATACGTACTTCCACTCAAACTTTACGCTCAAAATTTCCCTCACTGTTGCTTCTCTTCAAAAAATGTCTTTGTGTTGCAACTCTCGCTCCCAAATTTCTTGAATCGTAAGCAGATTGTATATCATCCTAATTCCCTTCTCTTTACTTTACAGTGGCAAAAACATCCAAAAATGCACCGCAAAAAAAGGTCGTCTCTTCTTCATAACTTTTTGTGCAGAACTCCAAATTAAATTAGTTTAACTTTTTGTAAACTAGAAATCAAGGGCTACAAAATTTATTTTTGGATCATCTTTAAATTCTTTATAGATTGTCAGATATAAGCTTCTAAAGTCAGGTCAGTGCCGCAAAGATTTTACTCTATACGATCGCGAGATAGCTAACGCAATCGCATAGCATAGCTCCATTTTTTTCCAAATTTTCTCTATGCTAACGCAACCATATCTATGCTAACTGTGATGACCCAAAAGGTCATCTCTTGCTTTTAAATTGAATTTTTTATTTTCAAGGCCTTAAAAACATTAGTTAACATCACCTTGATTTACGTGCACAGTCCGGGCGTGTAGCCGGAAAGCCTAAATGTAAAAATCTGTGAAAAATGACAAGTTTTGATTGTAAAATTAATAAATATGACTTCGATCAATGTTTTAAGTAAATGGACTCAGACCCATAATTTGACGGTCTCAGAGGGTCCGTAGGAAAATATGGGACTGGGGCGTATACCCAGAATCGAATTCCGAGGTCCCAAGCCCGAGAAATAAATTTTTTAAAGGAAATTATTTTCTGAAATTGTTTAAAAGAATTTGAAATGAAATTTGATTAGAAATTGATGGTATCGGACTTGTATTTTGATTCCGACACCCGGTGCAAGTCTTATATATGATTTAAGATGATTCTGTGAAATTTGGTGAAAAACAGAAGTATGTGATTCGGACCTAAATTCCAAAAATTGATGTTTTAAGAAGTTTGAGGAAAACTAAACTAGTTTTTACTACGCAACACTTCGCCTACGTGTTTCGCTCGCGTTTACCTTTCTCTTTGTAAATATTTCTTTTGTATTCTCAGCAAATTCTGCGTCCGCCTACCGTGTTCTCAAACTCCACCCTATTTCTCTCTCCTCTTTTACCCTTTTCCGCATTTTATTGGCTTTAGACATCTCTTCGAATATACTTGTCAAACATCATCTTTTTTTTCCCTTTACTTTTTTATGAAATTGTGTGGGATACATTGATGTCAAAAATTCACCTCTTCTTTGTTCTTTTATATTCTTAGGCTGTATGGTTTAATTTGCTGAATTATTTGGGATCAATTTATAATGAAAACAATCCGGCAAATTCTTCATGATAACGCTGGTAACAACATGGTATTCATCAAACATTGGGGTTTTATTGAACAAGTATTTGCTAAGCAATTATGGTTTCAAATACCCAATTTTCCTCATAATGTGTCATATGACTGCTTGGTCTTTATTCAGCTACATAGCCATTGCTTGGATGAAAATTGTTCCAATGCAAACTATAAGATCTAGGGTTCAGTTTGTTAAGATCTCTTCTTTGAGCCTCGTCTTCTGTGGCTATGTGGTTAGTGGCAATATTTCACTTAGGCACTTGCATGTTTCATTCAATCAGGCTATTGGAGCTGCTACGCCTTATTTTTTTTTATTGTTGTTTTTGCCTATTGGATGATAATGAGGAGGGAATCCTGGTTGACTTATGCTACTCCCCTTCTTTTTGTCACCGGTGTGATCATTGCCAGCGTGATACAATTGATTTGGAGCAAAATTCAAAAAGGAAAAGCGGTTTTCAAGGCTTGAGTTGGCCGTGGAAGTTCGAGATGAGTGTTTGGTCTAACCTTAGCTTGAGGGATTCGGAGTAGAGTCCTATTTGCTACGTGATTATTATTGAGTACGACGTATAGGCATGGTGAAGAATATGTATACGTTGGTGCCTAGCATGACCATGGGTCTTATAATGTGATTTTCATGATTTCGTTGAACAATCTATGCTTTCGAAGTGACTTCTATTTGTTGTGAAAAGTTAATGAAGTAATTGTGACTTTTGTACATCGTGGAGCGATGGCTCAAGTTATATTACGAATTTGTGAAAGTAAGTGAGTTGATTGAACCCTTTGGAGCGTTGGCTCAAGTGGTAAAGTGTGTTGTGAAGTAAAAATGAAAAGAGAAAGAGTTGTTAAATTGTTCCCTTGTCGGGATATTATTGTTTATTTAGTTATCTCCCTTTCCGGGATGTTGATATTACTGATGTTGTTCCCTTGCCGAAACTTAATGGTTTAATTGTTTCTCCCTTACCGGGATTCCTATTATAATATTGTTTATTCCCTCACCCCATTGTTGTAATTTTTGTTTGGATGAGGAAGAGTGATAAATCACGAAGGGTGATGTCGTGCGTTGTTTATTTCGTGAGAAAAGAGTGTAAAGTACGAAGGGTGATGCCGTGCCGAATGATGTACCATTCCGTGCCTATTATATTGATTCATATGGCGATGACCAGAGTAAAAGCACGAAGGGTGATGTCGTGCACTTGTCCCTGATTTTCCTGATTCTTGCTGATAATTGAGTTGTGTTGTTCTTTACATTTATTTTGCTGATTTTCTATTGTTACTTGACTTTATATCGATGCCACTAATTCCCTTGCCCTAATTAGTTTATAATTGTTGCTTGGGTGAGGAAGAGTGTAAAGCACGAAGGGTGATGGCGTGTATTATTTTAGTGAGAGAGTGTTAAGGCATGAAGTGTAAAGTCGTGCACTTATTGCCGTTTATTATGATTTCTTGTTGTTATCAGTTAAAGTCCGTTAATTGTCATATTCCACTATTACAGTGATTTTTTATGTTTTCATTTTCCTTTATTGTGTTACTTGTTATTATTGGACCAGGTATCCATGCGCAACAATATGCCTTGAATTTTTGGTATAATTGCTACGTGTTTATGTCATTTAATTGCTACTTAACATTTATCATACTATATATTAAATTGCCTAATTGCTCCTTAAAGTCTATAATTAATTGCTACTTGTCATTATTTGTTTTCTTCAGTGAATCATAATTATTGTGTACTTGTTGTCTTATGAATTCGTATAAATTGTTGCGTTTATTAGAGTAAACTTCATTTTGAAGAACTGTTGATATAATGAAATGGGAGCATGTAGTACGCCTACCACGAGATTTAATTAAATGGGAGCGGGTGGTATGCCTACCATGAGATTTAATGAAATGGGAGCGGGGGTATGCCTAACACGAGATTTAATGATATGGGAGCGGGTGGTACGCCTACCACATGATATAATGAAATGGCAGCGGGTGGTACGCCTACTACAAGATATGATAAATGGGATCCTGTTTCATGCCTGCAACGAGTTGTGAACCGAGAGTGAAATCTGCCTCTGTTTTTCTTATCCTTGTTAGAAGTTGAATTTTGGTTTTCTGATAATTCTCTTGAGATTCTGCTTTATCTGTTATTTCCCGAAGCATGTTTCCCCCTCCCATCTTTATTTTTTATTTCTGCTTTACTTTTCGCTGTATATTATACAACTGCACATGTTTATTTTGTGGTCTGGTGCTAGACTTATCACTACTTCGTCGGGGTTAGGCTAGGCACTTACCAGCACATGGGGTCGGTTGTACTGATACTACACTCTGCACTCTTATTCATCAGGCTACCCGAGGTTTCCCTGTAGGCATTCGCAGGCCCTGGTGTCTCCTTTCATCTACTTTCCTATTTCTTTCATGTATTTCCATAGACAATGTTGAATTTATTTCTTTAACACCTTTATGTGTAGTATTCTTAGACCGTTTGTGAAACTGTGACACTAGTTCTAGGTAGTCGAGATTCAAATAGTTGTATTAGATATTAATGTTCAGATAGCTTATTATTTTTCTTCTGCTTATGTTAAATTCCACTATTAAATGTTATATCTTCGTAATTGTTAAAGAATATAAAGTGGTAAAGAGTTAAATTGTTCAAATGATTGGCTTGCCTAGCTCATGTTAGTGGGCGCCATAACGATTCCCGAGGATAGAAAATCCGGGTCATGACAAGTTGGTATTAGAGCTCTAGGTTACATGGGTCTCACAGTTCACGGATAAGCTTAGTAGAGTTTGAGGGATTGGTGCATAGACGTCTGTATTTATCCCCCAATGGCTATAGAGTTAGGAAAATTTTCACTTCTAGTCTTCCCTGTCGTGCGATTTTGTTCTCTCAATGCTAAATTGAAACCTCTACTCTTGTTCTTTAGTGAATGGCAAGGTCATGTATTGTTTCTCCAGCTGAGCAGCAGCACGGACAAGTGATAGATCAACTACGTCTTCGGAGGCTTTGTGAAGGTAAAGGTATTACAGGTGGAGGTAGAGATGCTAGAGGTGGAGGTAGTGATGCTAGAGGTGGAGGTGCAGGTACTATTCTGGTTTGTGGTAGACAAGCTTTGATTTTATTTTGTGTCGTATCTGGTCATGCCTAGTAATTCATTGAGTGTTCCTGTTTATGTGTCTACACCGGTGGTTGATTCTATTGTGTTCGATCGAGTCCATCATTCTTGTATTGTCGTGATTGGAGGTCTTGAGTCTCGAGTATATTTGTTGCTTTTGGACATGGTTGACTTCGATATTATATTAAGGATTGACTGGTTATCACCTTACCACTCTAGCTTGGACTATCATTCTAAAACTGTAACCTTATCTTTACCGGGTTTGCCTCGTTTAGAGTGGAGATGGACTTCTGGTTATTCTACTTACATCGTTATCTTTTAAGTGAAGGATCGACGTATGGTCGAGAAGGGGTGTTTGGCCTATTTGGCATGTGTTCGTGATTTTAGTGCTGAGGTTCCTTCCATTGATTCTGTGCCCATTGTTCGTGAGCTTTCTGATGTTTTTCCCTTCAGACCTGCCGGGTATGCCACCCAACAGGGATATTGACTTTTGCATTGATTTGGCTTCGGGCACTCAACCATTTATATCATGTCGCATCGTATGGCCCCGCCTGAGTTAAAAGAGTTGAAGGAGCATTGCAAGACTTGCTTGAGTAGGGTTTCATTAGAATCAATACTTCGCCTTGGGGTGCGCCGCTGTTGTTTGTCAAGAAGAAGGACGGATCAATCAGAAACCGTATTGATTACCGGTAGTTAAACATGGATGCAATCAAGAATAATTATCCATTGACGAGGATTGATGATTTGTTTGATCAGCTTCAGGGTGCCAAGGTATTTTCAAGGGTTGACTTCAGATCTGGCTACTAGCATTTGAGGATTAGGGCATTCGGTGTCCCCAGGATAGCTTTCCGCACTCGGTATGGGCATTGTGTGTTTTTTTGGTTATGTCATTCGGGTGACAATTCCCCAGCCGCTCCTATAGATTTGATGAACCGAGTGTTCAGGACTTATTTAGAATCGTTCATGATAGTCTTCATTGATGATACATTGATATATTCCAGCAGCCAAGAGGAGCATGAGAAGCACCTTAGAGTGGTTCTTCAGACTCTGAGGGATAGTCAGTTATACGCAAAGTTCTCCAAGTTTGAGTTTTGGTTGAGTTCAGTTACATTTCTAGGTTATGTGGTGTCAGTAGAGGGTATTCAGGTTGATCCGAAGAATATTGAGGTAGTCAAGAACTGGCCTAGACCAGCATCAGCTATAAAGATTCAGAGGGTTTTCATCTATTGCACCCCCGGTAACCAGGTTGACCCAGATGGGTGCCCAGTTTAGATGGTCGGATGAATATGAGGCGAGCTTTCAGGTTCAGGGCCTTATACAATTTGTTGTGATGCTTCTCGTATTGGGATTGGTGCAATGTTGATGCAGGATGGCAAGGTCATTGCCTATGATTCGCGGTAGTTGAAGATTCACGAGAAGAACTATCCGGTTCATGATTTGTAGTTGGTAGCCATTGTTCACGCATTGAAGATTTGGAGGCATTATCTGTATGGCGTGGCATGTGAGGTGTTCACTGACCACCAGAGTCTGCAGTATTTGTTCAACCAAAATGAGTTGAATTTGAGGTAGAGAAGGTGGTTGGAGTTGTTGAAAGACTATAATATCACCATCTTATATCATTCGATAAATACCAATGTGGTGGTCGATGCTTTGAGTAGGAAGTCAGCTAGTATGTGCAGTCATGCTTATTCTCTGGTCGGTGAAAGACTGCTTGCTTAGGATGTTCAGGCTTTGGCCAATCAGCTCGTGAGGTTGGATGTTTCTAAGCCTAGTCGTGTGCTAGTCTGCAAGGTCGCTCGTTCTTCTTTATTGAAGCGTATCCCCATTTGTGTGTCCTTAGAGACACAGTGCAGCGCGGAGGTGCCAAGCAGGTTACCTTAGATTATGATGGAGTTTTGAGATTGTAGGGTTGAGTTTGTGTGCTTAATGTGGATGGGCTCCGATAGTTGATTTTAGAGGAGGCCCATCGTTACTGGTACTCTATTCATCTTGGATCCGCGAAAATGTATCAGGATTCGCGGCAGCATTATTGGTGGCGGAGGATGAAGAAGGATATTGTTGCATATATGGCTCGGTGTTTGAATTTTCAGTAGGTTAAGTATGAGCATTAGAGGCCTGGTGGTTTGTTTTAGAGGATTGAGTTTCCCTAGTGGAAGTGGGAGCGGGTCACAATGGATTTCATTGTTGGATCCCCCAGACTCCGAGGAAGTTCGACGCAATATGGGTCATGGTTGATAGGCTGACCAAGTCAGCGCATTTCATTCCTGTGGCAGCCTCCTATTCATCAGAGAGGATAGCTGAGATCTATATCCCGGAGATTGTTCATAGTGTGTCTGTGCCTATCATTTCGGATCGAGGTACGCAGTTTACGTCACGTTTCGGGTGAGCAGTTCAGCGAGAGTTGGGCACATGGGTTGAGTTGAGCACAATATTTCATCCTCATATGGACGGGCAGTCCGAGTGGGCCATTCAGATTTTGGAGGATATGCTCCGAGCTTGTGTCATTGACTTTAGAGGCTCGTGGGATCAGTTTTTGCCTTTAACAGAGTTTGCCTACAACAACAGCTACCAGTCGAGTATTCAGATGGCTCCTTATGAGGCTTTATATGGTAGGCAATTTCTGTGTTCGGTTGGATAGTTTCAGCCGGGAGAGGCTCGATTGTTGGGTACGGATATAGTTTATGAGGCCTTGGACAAGGTCAGGATTATTCAGGGTAGGCTTCGTACAACTCAGTCCAGGCAAACGATTTTTGCCGACTGCAGTTTTCGAGTTTTGGCTTTTATGGTGGGTGAGTGGGTATTGCTTTGAGTGTCGCCTATGAAGGGCATGCTGAGATTTATTGTCCCGTTTGAGATTCTTGATCGAGTGGGAGAGGTGGCTTATAGACTTGCACTACCGCCGATCTTATCAGTAGTGCATCCAGTATTTCATGTGTCCATGCTACGGAAGTATCACGATGATCCATCCCTCGTGTTAGATTTTAGCATTGTCTAGTTGGAAAAGGACTTGTCTTATGATGAGGAACCGGTAGCAATTTAGACCGGCAGGTTTGTCCGTTGAGATCGAAGAGTTTTTCTTCTACTCGTGTTTAGTGGAGAGGTCAGCCTCCTAAGGCATCGACCTGGGAGTCTGAGTCCGATATGCGGAGCCGTTATCTCCATCTTTTTCCCGACTCACGTACTTCCTTCTTCTGTTCGTTCGATGACGAATAGTTATTTTAGAGGTAGAGAATGTGATGACCTTTTGGGTTTACTCAAAACCTTGAATACTTGCTTTTAAATTGAATTCTATGTTTCTGAGGCATTGAAAACCTTATTTATCGTCACCTCAATTTATGTACGCAGTCCAGGCGCGTAGCCGGAAAGCCAAAATATGAAAATCTATGAAAAAAATGATAAGTTTTGACTGTAAAATGAATAAATTTAACTTCGGTCAATGTTTTGAGTAAACAGACTCAGACCCGTGATTTGATGGTCCGGGAGGGTCCATAAGAATATATGAGACTTGGGCGTATGCCCGGAATCGAATTCCGAGGTCCCAAGCCCGAAACATAAATTTTTTAAAGGAAATTGTGTTCTGAAATTGGTTAAAGGAATTTGAAATGAAATTTGATTAGAACATAATGGTATCGGGCATGTATTTCGATTCCGACACCCGATGCAGGTCTTATATATGATTTAAGATGATTCTGTGGAATTTGATGAAAAACAGAAGTCATTTGATGTGATTCGAACCTAAATTCTAAAAAATGATGTTTTAAGAACTTTGAGGAAAACTAAACTAGTTTTTACTATGCAACACTTCGTCTACGCGTTTCGCTCGCATTTACCTTTCTCTTTTGTAAATATTTCTTTTGTATTCTCAGCAAATTCTGCGTTCGCCTTCGTGTTCTGAAACTCCATCCTATTTCTCTCTCCTCTTTTACCCCTTTCCGGGTTTTATTAGCTTCAGACATCTGTTCGAATATACTTGTCAAACATCATCTTTTTTTTCTCACTTTACTTATTTATGAAATTGTGTGGGATACATTAATGTCAAAATTCATGCCTTCTTCATTCTTTTATCATCTTAAGCTTTATCATTTAATTTGGTGAATTATTTGGGATCAATTTATAATGAAAACATCCGGCAAATTCTTCACGATAGCGCTGGTAGCAGCATGGTATTCATCAAACATCGGGGTTTTATTACTGAACAAGTATTTTCTAAGCAATTATGGTTTCAAATACCCAAGTTTCCTCATAGTGTGTCATATGACTACTTGCTCTTTATTCAGCTACATAGCCATTGCTTGGATGAAAATTGTTCCAATGCAGACTATAAGATCTAGGGTTCAGTTTGTTAAGATCTCTACTTTGAGCCTCATCTTCTGTGGCTCTGTGGTTAGTGGCAATATTTCACTTAGGTACTTGCCTGTTTCATTCAATCAGGCTATTGGTGCTACTACGCATTTTTTACTATTATTTTTGCCTATTTGATGACAATGATGAGGGAATCCTAGTTGACTTATGCTACTCTCCTTCCTGTTGTCGCCGACATTATTATTGCCAACGGGATATAATTGAGTTGGAGCCAAATTCAAAAAGGAAAAGCGGTGTTCGAGGCTAAGTGTTTGGTCTAACCTTAGCTTGAGGGATTAAGAGTCGAGTCCTATTTGCTACGTGATTATTGTTGAGTACGACGTATAGTCATGGTAATTAGTATCTATAAGTTGGTGTCTAGCATGACCGTGGGTCTTATAATTTGATTTTTATGATTGTGTTGAACAATCTATGCTTTAAAAGTGATTTCTATTTGTTGTGAAAAGTTAAGGAAGTAATTGTGACTTTTGTACATCTTGGAGCAATGGCTCGAGTTATATTACAGATTTGTGAAAGTAAGTGAGTTGATTGAACCCTTTGGAGCATTGACTCAAGTGGTAATGCGAGTTGTGAAGTAAAAGTGAAAAGGGAAAGAGTTGTTAAATTGTTCCCTTGTCGGGATATTATTGTTTATTTGGTTATCTCCATTACCGGGGTGTTGATATTGTTGATGTTGTTCCCTTGCCGGGATTTAATGGGATAATTGTTGCTTCCTTGATGAGATTCCTATTATAATCTTGTTTATTCCCTCGCCCCATTGTTGTGATTTTTATTTGGGTGAGGAAGAGTGATAAAGTACAAAGGGTGATATCATACATTGTTTGTTTCGTGAGGAAAGAGTGTAAAACACGAAGGGTGTTACCGTGTCGCACGATGTACCATTCTGTGCCTATTATGTTGATTCTTATGGCGAGGACGAGAGTAAAAGCGGGTGATGCCGTGCACATGTTCTTGATTTCCCTGATTCTTACTGATAATTGAGTTGTGTTGTTCTTTACGTTTATTTTGCTGATTTTCTGTTGTTACTTGACTTTATAGTGATGTTATTGATTCCCTTCCCCTAATTGGTTTGTAATTGTTGCTTGGATAGGGAAGAGTGTAAAGAACGAAGGGTGATGCCATGTGTTGTTTCTGTGAGAGTGTGTTAAAGCACGAAGGGTGATGCCATGCACTTATTGCCGTTTGTTATGATTTCTTGTTGTTATCAGTTCAAGTGCATTAATTGTATTATTCCACTATTACTGTGATTCTTTATGTTGACATTTTCCTTTATTGTGTTACTTGTTATTATTGGATCAAGGTACCCTTGAGCAACAATATGCCTGAATTTATGCTATAATTGCTACACGTTTATGTGACTTAATTGCTACTTCACATTTAGCATACTAAATATTAAATAGCCTAATTGCTCCTTAAAGTCCATAATTAATTGCTACTTGTCATTATTTGTTTTCCTCAATGAATAATAACTATTGTGCACTTTTTATCTGATGAATTCGTACTAATTGTTGTGTTTGTTAGAGTAAACTTCATTTGGAAGAACTGTTGATATAATGAAATGGGAGCGGGTGGCACGCCTACCACGAGATTTAATGAAATGGGAGTGGGTGGTACGCCTACCACGATATTTAATAAAATGGAAGCGGGTGGTACGACTACCACAAGATATAATGAAGTGTGATTCTTTATGTTGACATTTGCCTTATTGTGTTACTTGTTATTATTGGATCAAGGTATCCTTTAGCAACAATATGCCTAAATTTATGCTATAATTGCTACTTGTTTAAGTAACTTAATTGCTACTTGACATTTAGCATACTAAATATTAAATTGCCTAATTGCTCCTTAAAGTCCATAATTGATTGCTACTTGTCATTATTTGTTTTCCTCGGTGAATAATAGTTATTGTGTACCTGTTGTCTTATGAATTCGTATTAATTGTTGCATTTGTAAGAGTAAGCTTCATTTGGAAGAACTGTTGATATAATGAAATGGGAGAGGGTGGTACCCCTACCACGAGATTTAATAAAATGGGAGTGGGTGGTATGCCTGCCACAAGATATAATGAAGTGGGAGCGGGTGGTACGCCTACCATAAGATATGAGAAATAGGACCGGGTTGCATACCTGCAACGAGTTGTGAGCCGAGAGTGAAATCTGCCATTGTTTTCCTTACCTTTGTTAAAAGTTGAATTTTGGTTTCCTGACAATTCTCTTGAGATTCTGCTTTATCTATTATTTCCCGAAGCATGTTCCCCCTCCCATCTTTATTTGTTTATTTCTGCTTTACTTTCCACTGTATATTATACAACTATATAGGTTTATTTGGTGGTCTGGTCCTAGCCTCGTCACTGCTTCGCGGGGTTAGGCTAGGCACTTACCAGCATAGGGGGTTGGTTGTGCTGATACTACACTCTACACTCTTTTGTGCAGACCCCATTGTTGTAGATTTCGGACTGCAGTGAGATTGCTGGATCTTATTCATTCGGCGACCTAAGGTAGCCCTACAGGCGTTCGCAGGCCTTGGCGTCTCCTTTCATCTATTTCGTGTTTCTTTCATGTATTTCTAGAGACAGTGTTGAATTTATTTCTTTCAGACCTTTATGTGTAGTATTCTTAGACCGTATCTGAAACTGTGACATCAGTTCTGGGTAGTCGAGACTCAAACAGTGGTATTAGATATTCATGCTCAGATAGCTATTGTTTTTCTTCTTCTTATATTAAATTCCGCCGTTAAATGTTATATCTTCGTAATTGTTAAAAAAGTATAAAATGGTAAAAAGTTAAATTGTTCAAATGATTGGCTTGCCTAGCTCATGTTAATAGGTGCCATCACGAATCCCGAGGATGGAAAATCCGGGTCGTGATACTAACACACTGTACACCCCTGAAGCAAAAAACCAACAACTAGAAATGGTCTGAAACCACCCGGAAACACACACTAGGCCCTTGTGACCTCAACCAAACATATCAACATATCCCATAACAACATTTAAACTTGTTCCAACTACCGGAACTCTCAAAACAATATCAAAGCACCAAATCGTCATTGAATTGAAGCCTAAGGATTCCAAAAACTTTCAAATTTCACTCTCGATCAAAAAGTCTATCAAACCTCATTCGAATGACCACAAATTTTACACACGCATCAAATTTATACAACAGACCTACTCCAACTTCCATAATTCCATTTCGATTCCTATATCAAAATTTAACCTATCAACTCTAAATTACCAAAATTCTAATTTCGCTAATTCAAGCCTAAATCTACTCCGGACCTCCAAAACATATTCCGATCATGCCTCTAAGTCCAAAATTACCTAGCGGAGCTAACCAAATCATAAAAATTCCAATCCGATGTCATATTCTAACAAGTCAAAACTTGGTCAACCTTTCAAATTTTAAGCTTCAAACTGATAATCGTTCTTCCCAATTTATTCCAATTATTTTGAAAACCAAAGTCGATGACTTACGTAAGTCATAACACAACACATGGGGCTAGTCATACTCGAGAACTTGCGAGCAAAGTGCAAAAGCTCAAAATGACCGATCGAGTCATTACAGAACCTCTTGCCTATTCTTCTTTACCCAACATGCTATGAATCGGGTAGCTTCGAGGGCCATTCCATTATCTCTTTTAAACATGGTGTTGCAGGTAATTCTAATTTCTTTTCCCTTCTTGTAGGCTCGGTGTTGCATCATGAGGCTTTCCTTTGAATCCAGGAGGAGTGCAAGGCTGAGGTTCAGGACCTCACCGAGAAAAATAATACCTACAAGCTTATCAGTGAGAAGCTTCATATAAATTTAGTGATGTCTCAGGATGAGCATGCTGAGATGGCTGAACAAGTATTCCGAGACTTCATGATAGTGATGACGAATTGTAGATAACGACTAATGATTTGATTTTGCAGGTCCAATAAAGGCTCGAACAGATCGGGGATCTTCTGAAATAAATAGATGCAATTCGGGCATGATGCTAAAGAGTTCAAGAAGAATATGGATATCTTAGCCTAAAAAAAGGAGGCTGTCCATGTAGAGTTGGAGTCGGTCGAGCCCCAGCTCTGGGTTGCAATAGAGAAAACCTTTGTGCAAGCCAATAAAGTCGAGGAGCTTCAGTCCCAATTAGCTAACTTGGCGAATGAGCTCGAGGCAGCCAAATCTGAGGTGGTAGTGGCCAACACCAAAGACAATATGACCCAATATAAGGTTGACATCCAAGCCATCCAGGAAAAAGCCAAAAGCATGGTGGATCATGCGAAGTGGCAGGCTCGAAAGGAATCCCTTGAGGAAGTCCATGCTCAGGGATTAGATATACAAGTTTAACTTGAGAGTGCCAAAGTAATGGAAGCTAAGTCTTGAAAGTTGGCCTTTCTCAAGGAAGACTTAGATAGTTTAAGTGAGTCTGAAGGCGGGGAAGATCTCGTGGGTAGAGATGCTACCTTTGATGACGACCAAGCCATTTAAGCTTTTGTATTTTTGATTTTCCTTTTCATATTTTTAAGGCCATTTCGGCCATTGTAAATTCTTTTTGACGTAAGACATTTTGGATTTTGCTTTCGTAAATATCATTGTGTAAATATATACAAGGCTTTCCTCCATTTTGGCTGTCAAATTTTTCCTTTGCTTTATTACTTGAATTCACAAAGATTGGGATGCCTTAGCAGAAAATAACTTGGGTTGTGTAAGTTAGAACAACCTTGCCTTTACATTATTTTAATTTGTTGAGTCATCTTGAAGGTTCGGGGTTATCGAGAACCTTCAACAAATTAAGTAAATCAAACCATAGTTTTCTAGTGGTAGCCTTTAAAATCGGTTATGAAAATTTTGAAGGCCTATTTTTGTTAGGAATATCAAACCCTCTCCTAGCAGTGTTAATGCGGCAGAAGCCTTTTAATTCAGGCACAGTCCAATGAGCTTACTTTCCCAAGATATCCAGGCTTGCCTAAGATAATAGTCCTCGAGTGTGTATGTTCGTGGCCTTTAAAATTCAGGGGCAGCTTAAGAGGTCTTATGCCTCTTCACCGAATAGTTCAATCTGTTTGAGTTTTTTTTCGGACGACAGTCTCCGAGTGTGGGAGTGATCATTCGATCTCTGGTAAAAAATGGCCCTTGAGCTCGTTTCCTTAAGAGACCGATAATACACAATTGCAAAGTGGAAATATTCTAAGACTTAAGATGCAAGGAAAGTACTTCTCTTTATTATTATGAAGAAATAGTTATACACGCGTACATGTTTTATCCCAAGGCTCATGTAACTTATGTGGGCATGGTTTGTTTTGACCGTTTGGCCTTTACAACAGATATTGCCTATTGAGAACATTCTACTATTAAGTAATTTCCTTGCAAAAAGGTTAATATCCAAGGGTAATGCCCCCAGGATTCACGGTTAATTGTAGAGGAACCTTCGATACTCTTAGTACAGTCTTTGACACTGATTTGTAGCCGGCTTTTTATTCTAAGTTAGCATGATCCATTGTTGCCTCATTAAAGACCTTGCCAAAAAAATCAATTGGGAAGAAAACGGTTGAAGGGAAAAAGAGTGCAATGCATGATTTTAGACCTAAAGGCTTCATACCACTCCTTATCAATAACCTACAAGTGTTAAATAGAAAGAATTAAAATGGGGTCACACCTTAAAAGTAATATCGTTTAAGATGAGTTACGTTCCAATTGTTCAGTAGTTGTTCTCCGTCCATCATTCAAAGCTTAAAGGATCATTTCCTTATGGTATTGAGAATCTGGTATGGCCCTTCCCAGTTCAGACCCAATTTCCTTTCATTTCGATTTTGAGTGTTTAATGTGACCTTCCTTAGCACTATGTCCCCGTTTCTAAAATATCGAAGGTTGGCCGTTCGATTGTACTACCTTTCGATCCGTTGCTTTTGGGTGGCCAATATAATAAAGACAGCTTCATGCCGTTCATCCAATAGATTTAGACTTGTATTCATGGCATCATCATTCATTCCCTCACTACAAATTGGAATCTGATACTCGGCTCCCCGACTTTGGTCGGTATTAAAGCTTTGGTGCCACAAACTAAAGAGAACGGGGTTGCCCTGGTACAGGACTTCGAAGTTGTGATATACGCCCAGAGAATTTTGGGTAGGATATGTTTCCATTTTTCCTTGGCGTCAGTCAATCTTTTCTTAAGGTTTTGGATTATAGTTTCGTGGTCGATTCAGCTTGACTATTCCCACTAAGGTGATAGGGTGTTGATAAGATATTTTTGATTTTATAATCTTCGAAATATTTGGTCACTTTGTTTCCATTAAACCATTTTCTGTTATCACATGCAATTTCTAATGGTATTCCGAATCGACATATGATGTCGTCCCAAATGAAGTCGATTACTTCCTTCTCCTTGATCTTTTGATATGCATGTGCTTCAACACACTTAGAGAAATACTCAGTCATAAGCAAAACAAATTGAGCCTTACCTAGTGCTGATAGAAGAGGGCCGATGATGTCCATCCCCCACTTCGTGAACGGTCACGATGATTAAACCAAATGCAGCAGCTCCCCGAGTTGATGAATTTTTGAAGAATGTCTTTGACACTTACACACATTTTTGCACAAACTCCTTTGCACCTTTTTCCATATCGACCCAATAATATTCATATCTAATTACCTTTTGACCAAATAATTTGGTATCTGGGTGTTTCCTACATATGCCTTCATTGACTTCCCTCGAAATGTACTCAGTATTTCTTGGCCTAATACACATTTGTAGCAGACCGTCAAATGTTACCCTAATTAAGTTTTTGTCTTCGAACATGCTAAATCGGGCTTCCTTTTTGCGCAGGGCCCTCGATTCTTTTGGATATAAGGGAATTTTTTGGTCTTAAAATACTATATTTATTTATTTCTCCAATACAAAGTGTAGCTTATGGAGTTTATTTCAGCGTGACCTTTTTCGACTATCGACCTTATAATTTGTACGAGCACCCCTGAGTTGAGCTCGTCGTCTTCAACCGATAATCCCAAGATCGCAAAGGCATCAGCCTCACTATTTTGATCTCCAGTCGTGTGCTGCAAAGTCCACTCTTTAAATTGATGTAATGTTACCTATAGCTTGTCGAGGTATCTTTGTATTCGCTCTTCTCTTACTTTGAACGTTCCATTAACTTTGTTAACAACAAGGAGATAGTCACACTTAGCTTCGATCATCTTCGCCTCCAAGACTTTGGCCAATTCAAGTCCTGCAATTATGGCATCATATTCAGCCTCGTTGTTAGTCAATTTTATAGTTCTAATAGATTGTCTAACTATATTGCGTATGTGTGGCTTCAGTACTGCAACAACTAGACCGGTCGTTATGAGCGATAGCTCTTCATTCAGTGGTTTAAGGCCGAGAGTAGCTTCACTTCAGCTATTTTGATTTGTACGTGTGGTCGGAATTCAATTTCGAGAAGTCCAGAATTGATTTGGAAAGAAAATTTTAATTTTGGAAGCTTAAAGTTGGAGGAATTTACTAGTGTTCGACATTTAAGTGAACGACCTCAGAATAGAGATTTGAAGGTTCCAACAGGTTCGTATGATGATTTTTGACTTGGTCGTATGTTTGGATTAGGTGTTGGATGATCCGGGAGCTTTTTGGCGCATATAATGGAAAAGTTAGCATTTTGAAAGGATTTCATAAATTTGGATTGAAGTGTATTTCAATGTTATCGATGTATGTTTGGGATTCTGAGTCTCGGAATAGATCTTTATGGTGATTCTGGTCTTTGGAGCGCGTCCGAATGTGGATTTGGAGGACCGTGGGTCATTTTAGACTCATTTGGCGAAAGTCGGAATTTGAAGGATTTTGGGAAGTTTGACCAGGGGTGGACTTTCTTATATCGGGGTCGGATTCTTATTTCAAAAGTTGGAGTATGTCCCTAACGTCAAATGCGAATTGTGTGTAAAATTTGAGGTCAATCGGACGTGATTTGATAGGTTTCTCGCATCGAATGTACAAGTTTGAAGTTATCATTAAGCTCAAATGGAAGGTGCAATTCATGATTTTGATGACGTTTGATGTGATTTGAGGCCTTGAGAAGGTCCATGTTATGTTATGGAATTTATTAGTATGATTGGACGGGGCCCCCGATGTGTTTCATGATGGTTTCAGACCAAGTTTGGTCGAGTTGCTGTG
Organism: Nicotiana glauca; assembly: GCA_026770625.1. Classification (NCBI taxonomy): domain Eukaryota; kingdom Viridiplantae; phylum Streptophyta; class Magnoliopsida; order Solanales; family Solanaceae; genus Nicotiana; species Nicotiana glauca. The sequence continues at coordinate 217,129 of MU727054.1, read as the reverse complement.
GTTGATATCTAGGTCTTGTTTTGTTCTCGGCGAACACAAAAGGATTTCACTCGTTCGCGAAGAAGATTTTGGTTGGCTGCTGATTTTGTACTTCGCATTTTCGTTTGGGTTATCTCGTTCGTAAAGAGGAACTGGGCCCATGGTAGTTTAGTCCTTCGCGTTCGTGAAGGGCGCAAGGTGTTCGCGAAGGGTCATATAGTTAAGCAACATGTTCACGAGCTGGGACTCGCGTTCGCGACGGTAATTTTAGAGCTGGAGCTGGTATTTCTTCGCGAATGCGAAGGGCTTTCCGCGTTCACGATAAAGTTCAGCCTGGGTTGTGTTCTTTTAAAAATCGGGAGTTTGGCCGTTTTTATCTCATTTCCTCCATGGTAGCAGACATAGGAGCAATTTTGGAGCAATATTTTCATCATCAAGTATGAGGTAAATGATTTCTACTAGTTGTGACAGACAAGGTTTATACATGCATTTAGGCATGAAAATTTATAGAAATTTATAATTTTTAAGAAAAACAAGATTTTGATATTTTTGGATTTTGACCACGAAATTTGGCGTGGAATTCAGAATAACTTATGTATTTGAGTTCATAGTGTTATGGGTAAAGTTTATCTTCAAAAAATATTGGAATCCAGGCACATGAGCTCGAGGGTGATTTTATCGACTTTTCGAATAAGGTTGGAAATTGTTGTAAATTGGATTACAATGAGTATTAGAGTATATACCTATGGATTTGCATATTTATTGACTAGTTTTGAAGCGATGGTCATCCGTTTGATTTGTAGGAACGGCATTGGAGCTAGTTATGGAACTTGAGGTAAGTCACGTTTTTAACCTTGTAAGATGAAATTAACCCCATAGGTAAATTGATTTAATATGGGCTTCTATTTGTGGGTGCTACGTACGCGTGAGGTGACAAGAATACGTATGTAGCTATTAAATATACTTATGTCCGGGTAGTCTAAGACCCAAATCATGTTATATTGTGATGTTTGAAACCAACATGTTAATTGAATTGCTTAAATTATATTGAAAATTGGTAAAGGAATTGTAAATGGTTAAACTTCATTTTCTTGAACGTTAATGAGAATTGGTATTTCGTTGAATAATTTCCCCTTAATAAATATTTAACAGGTTATTTTAAATGTAATTTCTCTTTTTTGGAGTGGGTCGAACACCTCGGTAGTAGATACATGCATCTATGGTTCGTGTCGTTTGACCCTAAACAGTGCACAATTTAAATATTTATGTTGGATCGGCTGTATGACTTCGACATGATTTTTGCATGATAAATCTTTGGAATTAATAATAATTTATATTGCTTCATTGTCGTGAGATACCAAATGTTAAACGACGAAAATAAATTGGGAAACTTCCTATTAACAAAATAATTGTTTAATCACTTCATGTTATTGAGTTTACAACTGTTATATACAATCCATTTTTAATTATATTATCGGTATTTTATTGTTAGCCCATAGTAAGTGTCGGAGTCAACCCCTTGTCAGTACTTCTTAGAGGTTTGACTAGATACTTACTGCGTACGCATTTATTTACGTACTCATACTATACTTTCTGCATATTTTGTGCAGGTACATATATGTCAAGTGGTCTCGTGGGTGCAGAGGCACGGTTATTGTGAGGACTTAGGTGAGTTGCCTTTCATGTTATGATCCGCAACTAACAGAGTTTCCTTTAGAGTTATTTATATCTTTCCTGTCTAAATTGTATTCCATACATATACGATATTTTGTTTTACTTTCTAGTTGATGCTCATGCACTTATGACACTGGGTTATGGAGGTTATTAGGGGTTGTATGGTATTGTAGTTGTGAAAATATTATCAATTACTCTGTAAGATATATCTTTTAATATTTCATTAAAGGAAATTATGATTTCAAAATACTAAAATGAGTAATCAAGTTAATCAATTGTTTTTGTCTTGCCTGACTGCAGTGTTAAGCGCCATCATGACCTTTAATGGATTTTGGATCGTGAAAAGTATGATGCCAAGTACAGACCCTTTTAGTTTCGAGGCACCGTCTGTAAAGAGGGTCCAGATTCTCGAAGATGTTCCCGCGTTTATCAATAACTCTCTTTCGACTTCGAGTATTAGGGTCGGCGTAAAGTCGATCACAAAATGTGAGAAAATTTGAGATTCAATGGTTGTTCGGGGTTGATATTCGATATCGTACCGGCCGATTTCTATGGTCCATTTGTCCAGTCGTCCCAAGAGTTCGAGTTTATGCATTATATTTCGTAAAGGGTAGGTTGTCACAACACATATACGATAGCACTGAAAATATGATTTCAGTTTCCTAGAGGCACGTAGCAAGGCGATTGTAAATTTTTCTAGGTGAGGATATCTAGTTTTCGCCTCACTTAAGGTCCTACTAACATAATAAATTGAGAATTACGTACCTTGTTCTTCTCGGACTATGACTCCACTTACGGCTACTTCTAATAGCACTAGATACAAGTATAGTCGTTCGTCTGCCCTCGGCATGTGAAGCAATGGTTGGCTCGATAAGTATCGCTTAAGTTTCAATAAAGACCATTGGCATTCTGGGGTCCATGTGAAATTGTTGTCCTTCTTCAGCAACAAGCAAAATCGATGACTTTAATGGGACGACCCAGCAAGGTAACTCCGAGCTAACGAATGACAACCTTCGAGCCTAAATCAATTCAATGACTCGGAGATTATCGCCAATCGTCGTACACTGGAAAAATGGAGGTCATAAGACCTCGAGCAGGCAGACTCTGTATAACCAGACCTATTTTACATGGCATCAAAAGCTGTAAGACCTCAACAGGCATCACAAACTGTAAGACCTCAACAGGCATGAATAATTGTAAGACCTGAACAGGCATGAAAATTTTTTAAGACCTTTTTACGGGCATAAAACTCAATCCCGATGTTTAGGCTATGTATCGCATTTGTAAGAATCCAGAAAGCGCATACCCTCATTGTATACGCCTAAAATATCACTCAGGATAAAAAATGTCTTCGTTCAAACACATATGACTAAGGTCGAAATAGCTGCTCTAGCCAAATTAACGCCACTCGTGAACGCCCGACTGTCGCTAACAAAAGAATTAGCCATTACTTCGAAAAGAACTGGTTAAAATAGGCTTCCCTCAACAGGCAAACGAGCTTCGACCATGTCAGCTCCAAATCACAAGGCTTCGAGCTACTCAGCCTACGAGCTAAGAACCTTTCCGAGGTGCTCGAACATCTCCGCTAACAACTTGAAATCGAGGTTCTTCTAGAACTGAGTGTGCACGAGCAAATATGTAAGAGCCATTATGGCAGCCCAAATGAACTTTCGGGCCATACAGTAAAAGGTCTCAATGACCAAAACAGCGCAAGAGCCACTATCGCCAGCTTAAAAATTTAAAACTTGAGGATTAAAATGAGCTCGAATCATAACCTGATTCACAGACCAGATCTAAAATAGTTAAATACACATTCCTAAGGGCACGACCTAAGTGCAACTATCGCCAGCTAAACAAGAATCCGGGCTACACACTTAAAGGGTCGATTTGACCCGTAGAGCAAAGGCCCTCGTCGTGTGTACATACAGTCACAAATGAACTTGAGGGTCAATTAAAGCTCGAGTTGTAATGCGACTCGAAGACTGGACCTAAAATAGTTGAAACAAAAGTGCCCAAGAGCAAACAATAAAAACAGTCACCATATGCCCATGCATGAATAGAAGATTGGAAGCCAGATAAGCTCGAGCTAGCACCCGACTCGGAGACTAGGCCTAAATAGCTGGGAAGATCACAAGGTCCTTGATGCCTACTCACATAAAAAATCTCACTTGAATGCCTCCGGGCCTATCTAAGTGAGCTCCAGATCCATCGGGCTCCGACTGGACATCGAAATCGACCCGCCTTGTCGAAAGCAATACAGAATAAGATACAAATGAGGCAAATATTCAAATTTCCTTCTTTATTGCAAGCACAAAAGGTGAGGCCTCTATCTACAAACATGCTCTGCGAACAACAGATATGAAACAGCGAGATCTACGCTAAGCTTCGGAAGCTTATGGCCTACGAGCACCAGCTTCGCTCAAACTCTTCAAAGAGGACAAAACCTCTGGTGCTGATCCCTTTAGGAATCTCCCCTCGGGATCTACAACGAATGCATCCCACGATCCTTTTCTCACAATCGAGGACCCGCTCCTATTCAGCTAGACATCAGTGTCGTCCTTTAGCTGGATCACTATTTCATCATCAGCCTTGATCCGACCCAACACTGCTTCAGTCCAAACATCGGTTATTTCTACCCAAAAGGCTACAACCTGCCTACTCTAGATTCGCTCTATATGATGTCAGCAAGGAGGGACCAAGCATCGCACTCGTTCGCCCTTGCTCGAGCCAACTATTCCGAGAGAACAAAGTCCTTGACGCTGATCTCCTCGAGCAGTTCTCTATGTGATCTGCAACAGAGATATTCCTCGATCCTCTTCTCGCAATCGAGGGACCACTTCAACTCGGCTCGAGCATCAGCTGTGTCCTTCATATAGATTGCCATCTCCTAATCAGCCTAGGTTAGACTTAATGATTCTTCTGTTCGGGCATCGATTATCTCAGCCCTGACTTTCGATAAATCAGACTCTAGCTTCGTGACCGTATCCCCTCGGGCAATAGCTTAAACCTACACCTAAGCCCTCAGTTCACCCCAAACATTCCTAAATCGGTCAGCTTCTCCCCCAAGGTACTCTTAAGCCTTCGTCCTTTTTTATGCAAGCTAAAGAATAGGCGGAAGCCCGACCTCAATGGTGATAAAAAGCCAAACGTTTACTACAAAAAGTTCACCTATCCCATAGAATATCTCTCATAAGTCAAGCTCCGATGCACTCTATATCGCCAGTACATCAACTAAACATCCTTTCCCATGCCAAGGAACCTAAGAGACTCGCCCTCATTTGGAGATCTTTGAGGCCTAAGCCTCGTGGCAGAAAAACTGAAACCTGAGCCTATCAACATCCTGTAGGAGGAATCTTGATAAATAAAGGGGAAACACAATATGAGAAAGAGTTGTGTTGAGGCTCACCGCAAAGTGAAGCTAGCAGACTTCCATGAAGGCCAAGCACATTCCTACGGTCCCAGCCCCTCGGTCTTGGGGAAGAACAACCTCAGTTGAAGAACGATCATTCATAGGAATCACCGCTCTGTGATCAAAAACTTGATGAAAAACAGGCTTGGACCTGTTTAGCCTGACCAAAATCTCCATCGCCCTACGAGTGCGTATCCCATCTGTCACCTTTATCCACGCTTCCATGCGGATTTAGGGTCTTAGTGACCCGAGGTTATTAACCTTATTCGAGCTCCGTCCGAGGAACCACAAAAGCTCCCGCATGAAGACTCAAAAGGACGGATGGAATATTAGCATCTGAGGTCAATATTATAGACAACAAAATAGGATCGTTCATTCAGAGTTGTCATAAACGCAAAGAAATACAGCAAGTGTCAAAGGCAAGAAACAAGGAATATATTTTTATTTATAAAATGTTCGCTTAAAACGTCCCTCGGGGAATCCTTACATATGATTATAAAACCTACAAGGTGGTCCTTACAGAGAAATAGAAGAGTTTGAAGATACGCTTATAGCAAGAGCCTAAAAATCTAGCCTATTCCCAAAATACGACATCTCCGTCATCATCCCCTCAGGCGCATGACCTTAAAGAGAAAATCTTCCAAGTCCAATCCTCTCAAGGACCTCATCCTAATCTTCCTAGAATGGAATCTTCAAAAACAAGGATATAGAAGAGGAAGGTGGGAAAAAGAGAAAAATGACGAAGGAGAGGCTGGAAAAAGACAAGAAGTGGCTATGTAAAAAATCTGGCTAGTATAAACTCCGCTAGTACTACTGTTTAGAAGCCACTTCTAGAGATGCTGCCTGGGCTCGGGAGGCAACAGCCAATAAAGACTGTCACCCCCACAAATCCAAAGAGGATGTAACATGCCAAGACAAGGAAGGAGGGTGAGTAGCGGTGTATAATCCGAGCCCCCTCTTGAGCAATAGATTATAATCCGAGTATCTCTTCGGGTCGGAGGGATTCTGCCATATCCTTCATCGCCCGGAGCTAACGGAGACAGCAACAACAACAACAATAACAACAACAACGACAATATCAACACAGTAGAATAACTTCGAACAAGAGTCAGGTCATGGAATACATAGCGTAATATTTTGAGGCCATAGGCCTAAACCATATCAAGATAACAAGGATAAGAAAATGGCAGGAAAGGAGGAAAAGATGAATATCAAAGGAAGTTTGAATAAGAAATAGATCACAAAAAACCCTATTTATGGGGGGGAGATAACTGACAGCACCATCGCCATCCTTGAAAAGTGTAACAACAACCACAATCAATGCGTCCGTAGAAACTGAATCGATAGGGATGACACGACCCCAAAGAACAAAAAGTCACGACGTTTCCATTGATCCTGGAGAAGCGAAAAGGTGAAAACACCTTGGAACTTGCAAAAGGGGCCGCGTTATCAGCACAACGTCATTTCAGAAGCTCGTGAAATGGGAGTTCAAAAACATTTCTTATTGATTCCCTCTAATAAATTCGGAGACTATATGTACACGGTGAAATCAGAAGACCAATTTTTCATCAACAAAATGCTTTAAAGGGTCACCCTAGAGGCCCGGGACCTCGAGCCAGTCACTTCCCTCAAGATCTGTCAACACCCGCCCGAGGACAACATCGACAGAAGTCCGAAAAAATGCAATAATCTCCCGAAGGAGGTATCCGGGGTCAAGTAATGTTCCTTTAAGCAGCTCGACATCGGCCCGCACATACGTCATGAAGCAAGTTAGTTGTCCCAGTCCTATCTCCTTTATCGCTTAAAATATCTTGTACTTAGTTTAGGCTCCCCCTCCTCTTATAAAAAGGGAGTCATTATCGCTCTGAAGGAGTCATCCCAACTGTTCTCTATAACATCAATAACATCTCTCTCTCTCTTTTCTCTAACTTACTCGCTCAAAGCTACCTTTGGTATTTATTACTTTATTACTTGTTCTTCATTTATTTCTTAGTGTTGGCCATAAAGAGCTTCGCATGATCGTATTAAAACTGGTTATCCCATTCTCGAATGCCCCCGATAGTTCGAGATCGAGCCCAAATATTAGCCTCGAGGTCCTCACTCGGCCAGTCCGAAGCCATGGCAGAAAGTCCCTCGGTTTGATTATTGCCTCGTTTGAGATCGTAATCTTTTGCTAACTTCACATTCTTAGCATCATCTGCTCTAACAACTAGCATAAAAATAGATCACATATTTTTAGAATCCCATATTATAAATTTAATTATTATTACCATTTTACACTAAACAGCGTGACATGCTTCAAGATGATGTTAATGAACTTCAACTTCAACTGTGTGGATTACAAAAATCCACAAGTCATAGTTCTATCAAATTAATTCAGACTGCTACTCATAATTCTTTGATTAGAATTAGAAACTCTCACGCATGTGCTTATTGTTGTAAAAATGATCACAACATTAACCAATACAGGAACAGGATCAGAGTAGAAAGGGGCTTTGAAAATCCCAATAGTCCATCGTCTTTTTATTGTTGAAAATGTGGTCACACTTTTAACCGTGTAGGTTCAAAGACAACAGGAGATGGGTCTGATGACCTAAATCCTCTAGGCAAGCTAACACTCAAAAATCTAACCATTTAGTACCTAAGTAGGCTTGGGTATCTAAGAATAAGTTATTTTATTTTGCAGGAATATCATAAGAAGAATTGAAAAGGGAAATGTATCTTGACAATGCGTGTTCTAGACATATGACTAGTGACAAATAATTATTAAAAATAGTCACCAAATTAGATGAAGGAACAATTAACCTTGGAGAGAAATCAAAAGGAAATGTAATTGGAGTTAAAAAAGTTCCCCTAAGCTCAACATGTGATGGGGACGAAGTATACCTATTTGATGAACTCGGTTAATTTCTTCTTTGTCTCAGTTAATCATGTGTAAGGACTATGAGGTATGTTTTAATAATATAGAAGACGAATCAGGTAAAGTTATTCTTTCAATTAATAGAGATAGAAATGTCTATAATATCAGTAATATAGATAGCCTTGGTGATCAAATTTGTCTTGCTTTTATTATTGTTGATCCTTGGGTTTGGCATAGAAATCTTGGACATGCTAGCATCCATATTTTTTATAAACTTTCCAAACACGATCCTGTCATTGGTCTTCCAAAACTAGATTTTTCAAAAGATCATATGTGTGATGCATGTAAACTAGGAAAACAAACTCGTTCATCTTTCAAAATCGAAAATATTGTTTCTACTACTAGACCTCTTCAACTATTGCATATGGATTTGTGTGGTGGAAATAGAACTGCTAGTATAGGTAGTAGAAAATATGCTTTTGTTATTGTGGATAATTTTTCTTGATTTACGTGTGTTATTTTTCTAAGTCATAAAGATTAAGCTCTAAGGAATTTTAAAGTTTTCTGTAAGAAGGTTCAACATGAAAAGCAATACTACATTTCCACTATCAAAAGTGATCACGAGGAGAGTTTGAAAGAAGAGCTTTTGAAAAATTTTGCAATGACCAAGGAATCTCTAACAATTTCTCTTCACCAACGTTGCCTCAATAGAATTGAGTGGTAGAACATAAAAATAGAATCTTACAGACATGGCAAAAGCATGGTTGTGGAAAAATCTCTACCCTACCTCTTCTGGGCAGAAGCCGTGATCACAGCATGTCATATTATCAACTAGTGTTTGATTTGATTCATTCTTAAAAAAAGTCCATATGAGCTATGGAATGGTAAGAAACCCAACATCAGTTACATTTACACACGTGGATGCAAATTCTACATTCACACTAATAGAGAGGACAATCTAGGTAAGTTTAATTCAAAAAGCGACGAAGGTATATTTTTTGGATATTCTCCCTCAAGTATAGCATATAGAGTTTACAATAAAAAAAACCTTATGCATTAAATAATCAATTTACATTATTTTTATTGATACTAATCCTCACTCAAGTAATGCTAAACTTCTTGAAGATAAGGAAATTTCTATTGTCCCAAAGTTTATTGTTGTAGGAAAAGACTATAAAGATGAGTCAACTACTCAGCGGAATCAGTCAACTGAGGAGCATACTGAAATCCATGAATCTTATTCAACAGAACAGTCAACTACTAAGGAAAGGGAATCAACCACAGGCATTCCAACAACAACAACAACAACAACCCAGTAAAATTCCACAAGTGAGGTCTGGGGAGGGTAGTGTGTACGCAGACCTTACCCCTACCCCAAAGGGGCAGAGAAGCTGTTTCCGAAAGTCCCTCGGCTCAAGATAATAAAAAGACAAAAGAAGAGAGTATTAGATTCACCGCGGAAATCATACGGTAAAAGAAAAATAGAAAGCAGGAGAAGAAAAAAAATAATTACAATAATAATAATTCAAAGCAAAAACGATGGTTTGTAAATGGATCCTGCATCGAAAATAGAAAAGAGTAAAACTCGACATTGCCCCTAGCTATCTTAGACAAAAACCCACCGAACTAGTCCGCTACCTCCTAGCCTACAACCGTAATACGCGACTTCCACAACTTCCTATCAAGTGTCATGTCCTCGGAAATCTGAAGCCTCGCTATATCCTACCTGATAACTTATCCCCAATACTTCTTAGGCCGCCCTCTGCCTCTTCTCGTGCCTTCCACGACCAGCCGCTCACCCCTCCTTACTGGAGCATCTGGGCTTCTCCTCTGTACATGTCCGAACCATCTGAGCCTCGCTTCCCGCATCTTGTCATCAATAGGGGCCACGTGTGCCTTCTCCCGAATGTCATCATTCCTAATCTTATCCTTTCTAGTGTGCCCACACATCCACCTCAACATCCTCATTTTAGCTACTTTTATCTTTTGGATATGTGAGTTCTTAACAGGCCAACACTCAACCCCATACATCATGGCCGGTCTAACCGCCGCTTTATAGAACTTACCTTTGAGTATCATTGGCACTCTCTTATCACAAAAGACTCCAGATGCTAACCTCAACTTCATCCATCCTACGCCAATACGATGTGTGACATCATCGTCGATCTCCCCTCCCCCATGGATAACCGACCCAAGATACTTGAAGCTGCTTCTATTTGGAATAATCTGCGACTCAAGCCTCACATCCACGTCCACTTCCCCCGGCCCGGCGCTGAACTTACACTCGAGGTATTCCGTCTTCGTCCTACTTAGCTTGAAGCCCTTCGACTCAAGAGTTTGTCTCTAGACTTCCAATCTCTCGTTAACACCAGCTCGTGACTCATCAATCGGAACTATGTCATTGGCGAATATCATGCAATATGGCACCTCCCCTTGGATATGGTCTGATATCGCATCCATCACCAGGGCGAATAAGAATGGACTGAGCGCAGAGCCTTGGTGTAACCACCGCTTTATAGAACTTACCTTTGAGTATTGTTGGCACTCTCTTATCACACAAGACTCCAGATGCTAACCTTCACTTCATCCATCCTATGCCAATACGGTGTGTGACATCATCGTCGATCTCCCCTCCCACGTGGATAACCGACCCAAGATACTTGAAGCTGCTTCTATTTGGGATAATCTGTGACTCAAGCCTCACATCCACGTCCACTTCCCCCGGCCTAGCGCTGAACTTACACTCGAGGTATTCCGTCTTCGTCCTGCTTAGCTTGAAGCCCTTCGACTCAAGAGTTTATCTCCAGACTTTCAATCTCTCGTTAACACCGGCTCGTGACTCATCAATCAGAACTATTTCATTGGCGAATAGCATGCACCATGGCACCTCCCCTTGGATATGGTTTGATATCGCATCCATCACCAGGGTGTATAAGAATGGACTGAGCGCAGAGCCTTGGTGTAATCCCATTCCAAATGAGTGGAAAAGTGAACCTGGACATCATCACAAATTCATTATTGGAAATCCATGGGAAGGAACCACTACCAGAAGATCTCAAAAGCTCAACTCTCACATGGCTCTAATTTCTCAAGTTGAGCCAAAGAAAGTGGATGAAGCACTGAAAGATTTTAACTAGATCAAAGCAATGAACGATAAAGTTGATCAATTTGAAAGAAATAAAGTGTGAAAACTAGTTCCAAAACCGTCAAATGTTTCTATTGTTGGAACTAAATGGGTTTTCAAAAGTAAGTTGAATGAATCCGGACAAGTGGTATGAAATAAAGCACGGCTAGTTTGTCAAGGCTACTCTCATCAAGAAGGAATTGACTACGATGTAATATTTGCACCTGTAGCAGGATACGAATCTGTTCGAATATTACTTACCTTTGCTGATCATAAAGGATTCAAACTGTTTCAAATGTATGTAAAAAGTGCCTTTCTAAATGGATACATCCGTGAAAAAGTTTGTGTGAAGCAACCTCCTAGATTTTAAAAGATACCCTCCCCGATCATGTATTCATGTTGACTAAAGCTCTATACGGAATCTAGCAAAAAATAACTCAATAACGTCAAATAAAGCTATAGGAATCCATTCCATGCAATAAAGTTTCAATCTTTAATCAATTCCCCAAAAGTCAATAAAAGTTAGCACCCATGGTTAAAACCCAAGTCAAGGGGTAGATCGTGACTATTCATAATCTCACGATTCAAAATTTATGACTAGATTCAAAAATCATGTCACGGTCGATCTTCAAATTCTCAATTTTTATTCTCTTAAGTTGTAGACAAAACCCCTAATCTTTTCTTTAAAAATTCATATTTTAGATGTAGACCATGGAAAATTAAGATATAAAATCAAATCCAAGTAAAACTTGCTTTACTCCAGGATAGTAATGAATTTTCTCTAAAAGTATCTCCACCTCGGGAAGATTAAGGTTCATAATATGAGAGAATGAGAATGAGTAAAATCCTGATATATCACTAATAGGTTGCTACAGCTCGCGTTTTTGAACAATAAAAGTTTCGTCGTCAGTTAATTGACACAGACTCGGGGATGAGATTAACGTATTTACGCTATTTATAACAAGCGATAAATAAGTGTCGTGACGGATAAAGGTTGAACGAATTAAAAAATTTGAGTTTCATTGGAAGTGGCCAATTTTGGATAAAATACGGGTCGAGAGATAATACTCGATAATTATGGACTAGTATCATACAAGGTATCATATGACCACGATAGTATAATATATAAAGTATATTAAAAATAAGTAGAATTTTAAGTAATTTATGGCGATTCTTAATTTTGCGGGTAATTGGTTAATTATCAAATAACAGGACATTACCTAGTTAATTATTAAAGTGTGAAAATAAAACGTGGCAGCACTTGCTAACCACGTGAAATGACTAAGTAAGAAAAAATCGTAGGTGGCTATCTATGGTTTAGTTGAATTAGTTAAGTAAAGAAGTTTGTTACAATTTCTTTGGATATGGAATCAAGTAACGTTAGTCATTCAAACAACAAGAATAATTCCTTTCTTGGTTTGAAAAATTGAAGTACAGAAGCTTAACAAAATTGTTCATCACTTCAACAAAGCAAGAAGCTTAAAATTATCGTTCAATTTGTTCGAAGAAGAAGAAGCTAAAGTTCGTTCAACAATTTCAAAAGGCAGAAGCTTACTTCGATTTTTGGGGTTCTAAGTTTAATCCACAAAAGTTTCCCACAGATTATTATACGGAGTTTTCCCAACTCCAGGTATATTAAGTCCGTCGCTTCTTTCTTTTGGCAAGGTCGAAATTATACAGAAGAAACAAGCAAACGTACAGTTTCCAGAAATTACTCTATCCATAGAAATGCTAGGGGTGTGTGTATTCTTGATTTTCCATGTGTATTGTTATTATCTTCCGTTCATGGGTCTTAGAAAAATACGCAGCTGAAAAATATTTATCCGAAAGGAATATTGAGATTTTTACGTATTTTTCATGCATTTCACCCATTTATACATGTGCATTGACCCATGACCAGATGGACTTATATACATGTATATGTATATTATATGTATATGGGATATGGAAAAAGATTACAACGTTATATATGCACCACCACCTGATCAGTTGGTATATGTTGATGATGTTGCCCTTAATGGGTGAGATAATATTATGGGATGCCCTCAGTTGCGTGATGATATTATATACACCTATACCCATGCATGACATGACATTTATATACATGTGCATAATGCTATAAATATTTCAGAATTTACAAAGTTATTCACATTTACAGATGGATCTCTTTATTCCATGTTTCATCTATTCCTTTTACGTATAAATTTTCATGCCTTATATACTCCGCATATTTTTCGTACTGACGCTCTATTTCATGGGGCATGCCTTTTATGCCCGCAGGTGCAGGTAGGCAAACCTTCCTAAGATCCCGAATCAACGAGAGTTGGCGTGCTCCACTTAATCCGGAGCTGCTTTGGATTTTGATACGATACGTTTATGTATATATATGTGTGTGTATATATATATACACACACATATATATACACAAATGTATCGTATCAAAATCCAAAGCAGCTCCGGATTAAGTGGAGTACGCCAACCGATGTCGCTCAGTCCTGTCTTTGTAAAATTATGTTTCTATTAGATGTCTGTAGGTAATATATCTATTTGGATAGTATGTGGCCTTGCCAGCTTCTAGTTTTGAGATGTATAATTGTCTATAGCAGCCTTGTCTGCTCACCTTACGTATGTTGTGCGTATATGTATGTATGCCTTTTTGGGCAGATTTCTTTCATGTACATTATTTTCATAATTCAGTAGATATTATTCAGGTTTATATCTTAGACTCATTCTTAGGGGTGTTTGACATGTAGGACTCGGGCACCTATCGTGACCAAACATTTTGGGTCGTGACAAAAGTGGTATCAGAGTTGTTCTGTCCTAGGGTTGTCTATAGACCATGTCTAGTAGTGTCTTGTTTATGTGTGTATTGTGAACCACATTTATAGACAAGAGGCTATAGGAAATATAGGATGTTATCCTCTCTTTTTATCTTAGATCGTGCGATAAAAGAATTCATGTTCCTAACGATATGTTATATTTTCAGCGAGGCCTCCAAAGAGTGTGGCTGCCTAAAAGGGAAAGTCCATGGCTGGTGAGACTACGAGTTGAGCTCCACGAGTTACCAGGGCTCGGGGAGAGTCTCATGGTGAGGTTCAATCTCAGACTTCACATCGAGCGCCATGAGTTACCAGGGCTTAGGGAGAGTCTCATGGTGAGGTTCCATCACAGAATTCACATACCCGGCCCTTTCTAGAAGATCTCCAAGGGGAACCAGCCATGTACATTCAGCACCTCAGCCAGATACACCGGGTCAGGAGATGAGAGATGCTATTCAGCTATTATCCCGACTAGTAACCGCTAAGGCTCAGCGTCAGGAAATAGGTATTGGTCATGCAGATAGGTTCATCAGTGCAAGGGTTCGCGACTTCAATAATTTAGACCCCCTAGTATTCACTGGTGCAAATAACGAGGACTCTCAGGTATTTATTGATAGAGTACAGAGGACGTTACTGGAAATGATGACCACTGTGACCGAGTCAGTTGAGCTAGCTTCCTATAGACTCCGAGATGTTGTAGTTAATAAGTACGAGTCTTGGGGATTGTCTAGAGCTAAAGATACCCCTCCAATAGTATGTCAGGAGTTTACATAAACTAGAGCTTAGACGGGCCAGAGTGGATAGGTTCTTGACCCTTCGGTACGGTAACATGAGTGTTCGATAGTGCAATATTCAGTTTGATTTGTTGGCTAGGTATGCACCCATTATTGTATCTAAGATAGAAGATCAGGTTAACCAGTTTATGATAGGATTAGAGCCTCACTTTCTTAACGATTGTATGTGGGTCTCACTTCAGCCAGACATGCATATTTCTCATATTTAGGCATACGTTCAGGGTGTAGAAAAGCCTAAATAGAAATAGAGGACCGATGGTGAGCATGATATGCCCCAAAGTAATAAAGTGAGTTGTTCAGGTCTTTCTAGTGAGTTTCAAGGTTGTCAGAGGCAGTATTACCCGAGGTATCCAGCCCAGCCATTAGCTAGCGCACCTCCTCCGTTTGGCGGTAAGAGATTTGATCGTTCCACTTATTCAAGGTCTAGTCAGAATTTTAGGGCCTCAGATTCTTAGAATAGGTGTGATTTAAATCAGATGAGGCTGCTCGTGCCACGATGTGCTCAATATGGTAAGCAGCATACCCGGCAGTGCTGTGATTATTATAGTTGTGGTTAGCTGGGCCACATTATGAGGGGTTGTCCGGAGATGTGATGCAAGCATAGCTCAGCCAGCAGGATCTGTAGCTTGTTCGTCATCATAAATACGCCCCCTAGGCAAGGTCCATAAGCACCAATAAGTAGTGGTAGAGGCAGAGGCAGAGCATCTAACTCGAGCAATCCTCAGAACTGTATTTATGCATTGGCTGGATGACAGGATCCCGAGTCATCGCCTGATGTTGTTACATGTATATTATCAGTCTCCCCATATGATGTATATGCACTGATTGACCAGATTCTACCTTATCATATGTTACTCTATTGGTTGCTAGTAAGTTTGAAATAAAACGTGAATTTGTTAAACCTATCGAGGTGTCTACACCTATTGGGGACTCGGTGATAGCTAAGCAAGTATATAGGGGTTGTATAATAGTATTTCATGGTCGATCTACCGCAACAGACTTAATAAAGTTAGATATGGCAGAATTTGATGTTATAATGGGTATGTATTGGTTGGATTCTTGTTATGCCAATGTTGATTGTAGATCAAAGATAGTCCGATTTCAATTTTCAGGGTAGCCTGTTTTGGAGTGGAAATGTAATATGACATTGCTGAGAGGAAGATTCATTTCCTATCTCAAGGAAAGGAAAATGATCAGAAATGGTTGTATTTATCACTTAATTTGGGTTCAGGATGTGGAAGTGGAGTCAACAACCATTCAGTCCATCCTAGTGGTTAATGAGTTTCCTAATGTTTTTCTCTATGAAATTCAGGGTCTTTTGCCAGAGTGTGAAATTGAGTTTGCCGTTGACCTAGTACCATATACTCATCCAATATCTATTACTCCACATAGAATGGCCCTCGCGGACCTAAAAAAGTTAAAGGAAAATATAAGGGACTTGCTTGAAAAAAGCTTTATCAGACCTACTACATCACCGTGAGGAGCACCTGTGTAATTTGTGAAGAAGAAAGATGGTTCCTTATGGATGTGTATTGATTATAGACAGTTGAATAAGGTGATGATCAAGAATAAGTACCCGCCCCCGAGGATTGATGATTTATTTGATCAGTTGCTAGGTGTCAAGGATTTTTCAAAGATAGACTTGAGGTCAGGGTACCATCAGGTAAGGGTTAAGGATAAAAATATTCCAAAGACAGCAATCAAGACCAGATACGGGCACTTTGAGTTTTGTGTTATGTCCTTCGGTTTGATCAATGCCCCAGAAGTGTTCATGGATTTGATGAACCGTGTATTCAGGTCCTTTTTAGATATGTTCGTAATTGTATTTATCGATGATATATTGGTGTATGCACGTTCAGAGGCTGAACATGCAGATCATTTGTGTACTATGCTGAGATCTCTAAAAAATGGGAAGTTGTATGCAAAATTTTATAAATGTGAATTCTAGTTAAACTTTGTAGCTTTCCTTGGGCATATCAATCGGGTGAAGGCATCCGAGTGGATACACAAAAGATTGAAGTAGTAATGACTTGGCCTAGACCCACAACACGGACGAAGGTTCGAAGCTTTCTCGGTTTGGCAGATTATTACAGGAGATTTGTAGAAGGATTTTCTTCCCTTTTGACACCTTTAAAAAAGTTGACTCAGAAAGGAGAAAAGTTTCAATGGACTAACACTTGCAAATGTAGTTTCCAGGACTTAAAGGAATAATTAAATTTAGCACCGGTTCTAACGCTTCCAGAATGGACCGATGGTTATGTTATCTATTATAATGCTTCAGGTGTTGGGTTGGATTCTGTGCTGATTCAGTATGGTAAGGTTGTGGCTTATGCTTCTAGTCAACTAAGAAAGCAAGAAAGAACTACCCGACCAACAATTTAGAGTTAGCCGAGGTGATTCATACAATAAAGATGTGGAGGCACTACTTGTATGGCATTCATGTTGATATCTATACGGATCATAAGAGCCTCCAGTACATCTTCAAGAAAAAAGAATTGAATCTACGTCAAAGGAGAGGGTTGGAGCTACTTAAATAAAATGACATTTACATCTTATACCATCTGAGGAAGGCAAACGTAGTAGCCGACGCCCTTAGCCGTAGATCTATGGGTAGCGTGTTGTATTTACAGTCAGAAAAGAGGGGAATAGCCCATGAGGTTCATTATCTAGCTAGTATTAGAGTTCAGTTACTAGGCTCAGGTGATATTGAAATTACTACTCAGGATACGACAACATCCTCTTTAGTAACTAAAGTAAAGGAACGCCAGTACAACGATCCTATGTTAGTTCGTTATAGGGATACCACCCTTCGGAAAGAGAAGACTCCATTTGGAATTACACAAGATAGGGTCCTCTGATATCGAGTACGATTATGTGTCCCTAATATTACAGGGCTACGTCGGTAGGTTATGGCAGAAACTCATTGTTCTCGATATTCTATCAATACAGGAGTAACCAAGATGTATTATAATATCAGGGAAGTGTATTGGTGGGACGGAATAAAAAAGGATATAGCAAAATTTGCTGCACAGTTTCATAACTATCAGTAGGTTAAGATTAAGCATCAAAAATCCGGTGGATTATTGCCGGCTATAGAGATTCGAACTTGGAAATGGGAAATAATCAATATGGATTTCATCGTGGGCTTACCTCGTACCCAGCGTAAGTTTGATTCGATATGGATAATTGTTGAAAGGCTTACAAAGTCAACCAATTTTCTGCCCATTAGAACTACATATTCCTTAACGGATTATGCAAGGCTTTGTATTAAGGAGATAGCACGACTACATGGTGTACCTGTATCTATTATCTCGGAAAGAGGAGCTCAATTTACAGCTAACTTTTGGAGGTCCTTCCAAAAGTGATTGGGGACTCAAGTAAGTCTTAGTACCGTATTTCATCCCCAGACAGACGGACATGCTGAGCGTACCATTCAGACATTGGAGGATATGTTACGAGCTTGTTTAATAGACTTCATATGTAGTTGGGATGATCATCTGCCGCTTATTGAATTTCCTATATAATAATAGATACCATTCTAGTATTCATATGGCTCCATACGAAGTTCTTTACCTACGGAAGTGTAGGTCGCCTATAGGGTGGTTTGATGTTGGAGAATATGGATTACATGGGCAAGGCCTGGTTCAACAAGCCATAGAAAAAGTAAAGATTATCCGGGATCGACTATTGACAACTCGGAGTCATAAGAAGTCATATTCTAACGTGCGGCGTCGAGATTTAGAGTTCGAGGTTGATGACTGGGAACTCTTAAAGGTGTCACCTATATAGGGTGTAACGAGTTGGGCCTTATAGGATCATTCGGAGAGTGGGCCAAGTAGCTTATGATTTAGAATTTCCCTCGAAATTGGAGTTTGTCCATCTGGTTTTTCACGTATCTATATTACAGAAGTGCATTGGAGATCGTACCCGAGTGGTGTCCATAGATGATGTATATATTACAGAGGACTTCTCATATGAGGAAATTTCAGTTTCTATTCTAGATCGACAAATCCGAAAGCTACAGAATAAGGAGGTAGCCTCCGTAAAAGTTCTTTAGAGACACAACAATGTGGAAGAGATGGATTGTGAGGCCGAGGAAGACACGAAGTCTAGATATCCCTACTTATTTCCCCCTCCAAAGAAGGATCTGACTAAGACGTCATAACCTCAATGTACGTGTACAAATTCTTGTGTTACCTATTGTTATGTGTCATGCGAGGCCATCATTGTTATTAATGATTGCGGTCCTATGTGGTATTATGTTATTGGATTTCTACAGGAAGATTTGGTAGTAGTGTTATCACAAAGGCAACTCTGCCAAAGTTATATAGATCTCGAAGAGTTCAATATTAAAGTAAGAATGTTTTTAAGGGGTGGAGGATGTTACTTCCCGCGTTTTCGTACGCTAAAAGTTTCGTCTTCAGTTAATTGACATAGACTCGGGGATGAGATTATATTGATATTAATGTATTTACGCTATTTATAACAAGCGATAAATAAGTGCCATGATAGATAAAGAGTGCACGAATTAAAGAAAATAAGTTTCATTGAAAGTGGCTAATTTGGGATAAAATACGGGTCGAGCGATAATACCCGATAATTATGGACTTGTACCATGCAAGGTATCATATGACCACGATAGTATAATGTATAAAGTATATTAAAAATAAGTAGAATTTTAAATAATTTGTGGCAATTCTTAATTTTACGGTTAATTGGTTAATTACCAAATAACGGGACATTACCTAGTTAATTATTAAAGTGTGAAAATAGAACGTGGCAGCACTTGCTAGCCACATGAAATGACTAAGTAAGAAAAAATCGTAGGTGGCTATCTATGGTTTAGTTGAATTAGTTAAGTAAAGAAGTTTGTTCAAATTTCTTTGGATAAGGAATCAAGTAACGTTAGTCATTCAAACAACAAGAATACTTCCTTTCTTGGTTTGAAAAATAAAAGAACAGAAGCTTAACAAAATTGTTCATCACTTCAACAAAGCATGCAAGAAGCTTGAAATTATCGTTCAATTTGTTCAAAGAAGCAGAAGCTAAAGTTCGTTCAACAATTTCAAAAAGCAGAAGCTTAATTCGATTTTTGGGGTTCTAAGTTCAATGTACGAAGATTTCCCACGGAATATTATATAGAGTTTTCCCTGCTCCAGGTATGTTAATGTCATTCCTTCTTTCTTTTGGCATGGTCCAAATTATACAGAAGAAATGAGCAAACAATCAGTTTCCATAAATTACTTTATCCATGGAAATTCTAGGAGTGTCTATATTCTTGATTTTTACTAATTGTTATTATCTTCTATTCATGGGTCTCGGAATAATACACAACTGAAAAACATTTATCCGAAAGGGATATTGAGATTTTTACGTATTTTCATGTATTTCACCCATTTATGTATGTGCATTGACCCATGATCAGATGGCGTTATATACGCGTATATATATGTATATGAGAAATGGGAAAAGGTTACGGCATTATATACGCACCACTACCTGATCAGTTGGTATTTGTTGATGATATTGCCCACAGTGGCTGAGATGATATGATGGGATGCCCTCAGTAGCGTGATGATGTTATGTACACCTATACCCATGCATAACACGATATTTATATACACGTGCATAACACAATAAATGTTTCAGAATTTACAAAATTATTCACATTTACAGATGGATCTCTTTATTTTGTGGTTTATCTATGCCTTTTACGTGTACATTTTCATGCCTTACATACTCAGTACATTTTTCGTACTGACTACCTATTTTACAGGCCTGCATTTCATGCTCGCAGGTGCAGGTAGGAAGCTGACGATCCCCCTTCTTAAGATCCATGATAAGCGAGAGTTAGCGTGCTCCACTTGATTCGGAGCTGCTTTTAATTTTGGTACGATACGTTTGTGTGTGTGTGTGTGTGTATATATGTGTGTGTATATATATATATATATGGGTATGACATGGCTCACTCCTGTCTTTGTACAATTATGTTTCTATTAGAAGTCTGTAGACAATATATCTAGTTGGATAGTATGTGGCCTTGCCGGCTTCCAGTTTTGAGATGTATAGTTGTCTATAGCAACTTTGCCGGCTCATCCTACGTATGTTGTACGTATATGCATGTATGTCTTTTAGGGTAGATTTTCTTCATGTACATTATTCTCGTAATTTAGCAGATGTTATTCAAGTTTATATCTTAGACGCATGCTTAGGGGTGTTTGACAGGTAGGACTCGGGCAACCGTCGTGGCCCGTCGGTTTGGGTCGTGACATAGTCTGCCCAGCAATACACTTCGTGAATGCGGCCATTGCATTGCGTTCACAAAGTATAAAAAATGAATTGTCTCAAATAACCCTTTGCAAATGCGGCCTCCACCCCTCGAACACAATGCACAAACTCCCCAGGACTACATGAATGCGAGCCAATTCACTCAAATACCAAGGCCAAGCTTTTTGCAATCCCCTAGGTGCCTCACCTCTACTTGAACGGGACCCCCTTATTGTGAACGTGAAAGCCATGCATCCACAACCCAAGGCAAATGCAACACCCCAATTGCAAACATAAAGCATAATCCTGCCCAACACCTAAAATGCCCTCCGCGATCGAGAAGAAGGACCTCATACTAGTAAAAGTACAACCTCCAAAATGCTTCGGGTGATTTGAAACTCACCCGAGCCACCCGGAATTTCATCTAGACATACCAACAAGTCCATAAATACTACCCACACCTATTCAAAGCTTCCAAACACCTACGATAGCATCACATCCAAAAATCAAAGGCCAAAAAATAAATTGAACTTTTCTTAAGTTCAAGAACCTTCTAACTCAACCAAGAGTCAGATTCAAGGCTAACAAATTCGGATTACAATCAAACTTGGTACACAAGTCCCAAATGACTAAAGAAACCTATCCTAATCCCAAAACAACAATCCGAACCCGATAGCCAAAAAGTCAACTCTCAATTAAACATATGAACTTTCAAAAATTTTAAATTTCCAACTTTCGACAATTAGTGAAAAAATCAACCTAGGAACCTCCAACCCAAATCTGAATATACGCTTAAGTCCAAAATCACCATATGAACCTATTGGGATCATTAAAATATGAGCCCAAGGGCGTTTACTTAATATTCAAACCATGGCCAACTATTACGACCTAAGCTTCCAAAGATAAGAATAAGTATCTCAATTCTCTCCAAAAACTTCCTAAAGCCAAACCAACCATCCCCCGCAAGTCACCAAACATCAAATACACATTCGGGGGACATTTAATAGGGGAAACGAGCTAAAATACATTAAACGACCGGGCAGTATGTTATATTCTCCTTGACTTAAACAAACGTTCATTCTTGAACGAGTTTAAATCCATACCTGAATTACCGAAAAGGTGAGGATGTCCGCTCAACATATCTGCTCGGTATCTCATGTCTCTTTCTTGACGGGTTGAACTCTCTATTAAACCTTCATCGATGCAATATCTTTTGACCTCAGACTCCATATCTATCTATCCAAAATGGCCATTGGCTGTTCCTCATATGCCAGATTCTCTTCCAACTGCACCGAGCTAAAATCCTACATATATGATTGATGTTTATAATGCTTTCTAAGCACGAAGAGATAAAACACTGAATGAACTCCCGACAATTTGAGTGGAAAAGCAAGTCTGTGGGCCACCTCACTAACTCTCTCTAATACCTCAAATGGACTAATGAAACTCGTGCCAATTTGCTTTCTTCTCAAACCTCATTACTCCCTTCATAGGAAAAACTCTTAGTAGAACCTTTTCACTCACCATGAATGCAACATCACGAGCTTTCCTATCTTGGTAACTCTTTTACCTAGACTGTGTAGTACGAAGCCTCTCCTGAATCAATTTCACCTTATCCAAATCATAACAAACTAAGTTTCTGCCCAACATCCTAGCGTCCCCATGATCAAACAAACCAATCGGAGAACGACAATTCCTCTTATATAAGGCCTTGTATGGAGCCATATTGATACTGGAATTGTAGTTGTTGTTGTAAGGAAACTCTGCTTGGGGTAAAAATGATCGTGTTGGCCTCCCAAGTTATTAATATAGCCCCTTAACATATCCTCCAAGATTTGAATGGTCTACTTCTACTGTTATCCGTCTGAGGATGAAATGCAATAATCAACTCAACCTGTGTACATAACTCATGCTGCACAACTCTCCATAATGTTATGTAAACTAATTCCGCGAGCCAAGATATAAGAAACATGTACACTATGCAAGCGAACAATTTATCAGATATAGATCCTGGTGAACTGTTCTGAAATGTAGGAAGTCATAACTAGAATATGCCGATGTGATCAACCGATCCATAATGACTCAAATGGCGTCAAAATTCCTCAATGTCTATGGCAACCCTACCACAAAGTCCATAGTGATATGCTCCCACTTCTTCTCTGGTATATAAAATGTTATAAAGTAAACCACCCAGTCTTTGGTACTCATACTTGACCTGCTAACATATAAAACATCACGTAACATGCCCAACAATGTCTTTATTCATCCTTCTCGACCAAGAATACTGTCTCAAATAACGATACATCTTCATAGCACCTAGATGAATTGAATACTACGAACTACGAGCCTCCTTAAGAATCAACTCTATGAAGCCACTGACATTAGGAACACATACTCCACCTTAAAGTTACTATAGACCATCATCAACAATAGACACCTCTTTAGAGCCACAGTGTTGCACTGTGTCCTTGAGGACAAGCAAATAGGGATCCTTATACCGTCGCGTTTTAATGCGATCAACCAATGATGACTATGAAACAACAAAAGGATGAACTCCACTTGACTCCAAAATATCAAATCTCACTGATCTATTGGCCAATTCCTAACATCCATAGCTAAAGGACTCTCTACGGCTAGAGTGAATGCTAAACTCCTCATACTCTGCGCCTTTCTACTCAAGGTCTGTGCTATCATATTGGCCTTACATGGATGGTAAAGAATTGCGATATCATAACCCTTCAACAACTCCAACCGTCTATACTACTTCAAATTCAAAGATTCTGTTTAAACAACTGCTAGAAAATTCAATGATACCCGTATAAACCTCATAAGACACACCATATAGTTAATGTCTCCAAATCATGAGTGCGTGCACAATAGTTGCTAACTCTAAATCATGTATCGGATAGTTCTTTTCATGGGGCTTTAACTAGCGTGACGCATAGGCAACCACTCTACCATCCTTCATCAAAGCACACCCAATAACAACATGTGAATCATCACAATATATGGTGTATAACCCCGATCATGAATGTAGTACTAAAACTGGGGTTGTACTCACAGCAGTTTTGAGCTTCTAAAAGCACTCCTGACACTTATCTAACTATCTGAATAAAGCACCTTTCTTGGTAAATTTGGTCAATAGAGCCGCAATAGATGAGAATCCATCCACAATGTGGCGATAATAATCAACCAACCCCATGAACCTCTTGATCTTTATATCAGTAAAAGATTTGGGACAACTCTGAACTGCCTCAATCTTTTTCCGATCCATCTTGATCCTATACTAGATACCACGCGGCCCAAGAATGCCACTGAATCCAACAAAAACTCACACTTGGAGAACTTGGCATATAATTTCTCTACCTCAAAGTTTGAACAACAAGCCTCAAATGCTGCTCATACTCCTCCCTACTACGAGAATATACCAAGATATCATCAATGAACATAATAAAAAAGAAATCCAAATAAGGTTGGAACACACTGTTCATCAAATTCATAAGAGTTGATGGGCATTAATTAAGCCAAAATACATCACCAACAACTCATAATGCCTATAACGAGTTCTGAAAGCCGTCCTAGGAATATCTAAAGTCTTGATCTTTAGGTGATAATAATTTGATCTCAAGTCTATCTTGGAGAATACCCTAGCACCTTGGAGCTGATCAAATAAATCATTAATGCGTGGCAGTAGATACTTGTTCTTGATGGTAACCTTGTTCAACTGCCTGTAGTCAATACACATTCTCATGGAACCATCATTCTTCTTCACAAATAATATCACTGCACTCCAAGATGATACACCTGGGCCAATAAAACCCTTATTCAATAACTCCTGCAACCATTCCTTCAATTCCTTCAAATTTGTTGGTGCCATGTGATACGGTGGAATAAAGATAGGATGAGTATATGTCACCAAACAAATACAAAAATTAATATCCCTATCGGGTGGCATGCCTAGTAGGTCTACAAGAAATATATCTAGAAACTTCGTCACTACTGAAACTAACTCTACGGTCGGAGTATCAGCACTGTCATCCCTCACAAAGGAAAGATACGCCAAACACCCCTTCTCAACCATCCTATGTGTCTTCAGAAAAGAAATGACTCTACTACGAGTGTGATAAATAGAACCCTTCCATTCCAACATTAACAATCCTGAAATTGCCAACATCAAGGTCTTAGATGAAAATCAAGAATAGCATGGTATAGAGACAGCCAATCCATAACAAAAATTACCTCAAAATCAATTATACTGAGGAACAAAAGATCAACCCTAGTCGCATAATCACCAATGGTAACTGTGAGCACATGATTTTTGCCCTAAGCAAATTATTCCAAAATATATGCAAAATAATTTTTGAATTTTTGAGGCAATTTGTTGATAATTGTGTGCATAATAATAATTCATAAAACAGGTAGAAATACCAGGATTTTATGATTTCTTGGAAACAAATCAAAGAAAATCAAAATATACATCTACTTGTTTTAGTTAGAAAAATACTAAAAAATATAAATTAATTACTCTTTAATTTTGGTAAAAAATCAGAGAAAATTAGAAGAAAAGGAAAATACAAGAAAATAAATAGAAAACAAATACAAAAGTAAAATACAAAAATATAGAAAAGAAATAAATACAAAAATACAAAGAAAAGTATAATGCAAAAAATAATACAATATAAAATTTGGGCTAAATACAATAATTAGTAGCCCAATTAGTAATACACGCCCAGGCCCAAAAAGACCAAACTCGGTCTGCCCAGGCTAAGCCAAATGACAACGTTCAGAATATTAAATCTATACCGTTGAAACTTTGATCAAACGGTCCAGAGTAACAGTTGCTTAATAAATAAAACAACGCCGTGTGTGGAAGCCAATATGAGTCGTTGATATCATCAATCCAAGGGTCATGATTAAATGACCACTTAAAGGAGACGACGTCATATATAGGCCAATTTCATCTGAGCCGTTGGTTCATTTGATCAAACGGTCCCAAATCATCCAAGGTTTTTAAATACACAAATGTTATACAGATCATTTCATTATACACCTTCGTCTCTAACATGAAACCCTAGCCGCCTCACTATTCTCTCAACCATCGCCGAAAACCTACCAGCGGTGGTTCACCACCACATCTGTTCAAACCACCATGAACACCCCATAGCCTCCTCCATCTGCTCTTTCACCCTAGCCCATCAGTTTCCTCTGAAAACCCTTGGAAACCTTTGAATAACTCAAAAGGTGTCGTCGGAACCCTACTCCAGCGAACACCACCTATGAACCGGGGTTCATCCTTAACACCCTACAATCGCCTCTGCCTTCTCTTTAACTCCATCTAGGTGACTTCCCTCGAATAAGCCTGAAAGCCCTCGAATCTGTCAAAAGGTGTTGCCGGAACCTTACTCCGACGAACACCCTTATTCCAAAACCACCCTGTACAACCCCATAACACCCAGCTTCACTTTCCAAGAGTCTTTTTCATAAAAAAGAGACTCGATGAGTCTGCCTGAGAACAAAAGTCCAAAAATCAATATATAGAACTTCCAAAGTTAAGGATAATCAAGAAAAGTGAAGAAAAACGAAAATAAGAGAAAGAAAGAAAGAAAAGAAGAATCAAAACGGAAAGCTAAGTATTCTGAACTTTTTGCTTCTTGATTTTTCTTATTCCTGAATTACATGCCTATAACCTCTTGGTTTTCTGATTTTTCTTATTTGGGAATTGTATCTTTGATCTTTCTTATTTGTGAATCGCATGGCTATAATCTCTCTTCTCTGAAAAAAGTTCTTAGTCAAATTGTATGTTTATTGTTCATAATAGCCACACTTAGATTTCTAGGGTTTTATTTGATAAAATCGGATTAGTAATTAGGTTTTCTGTTAATTAGATTCTACCTCTATCTAAATGTTCCCTTGAATCTCGTTAATTGATTACTTAGAATCTAATGTGATTTTTATCTGTGAAACTGTCTATTGTTTGGCTAATTTTGTAAATCAATTTTCGACTTTGATTCTGGTTGTCTGATTAATACTAGGGTTAAAAAAGTAAATAAAGATAAAAAGCAGGGTCAATTTTGGGAAGGTTAATGGGAGTGCTGTAATAAACCTAGGGGAGTGAGGGCATAATTGGGAATCCAGTGTGGTTCACGGGTAATTAGGTAAAGGATAAGGGGTATTCTGGGCATACTAAAAGGGTAATTAAGTGAAAACTGAAAGCAAGTGAGGGTAATTTAGACAATTAAGGGTATTAGAATAGTGTAGATACCACTAGAACCTTCTAGAAGGGGTTCTAGTGCATTTATGATTAAACTAAGTGTAGTGATCTGAAAATAAATGATAAGATGAGGGGTGGGAAAATTAGAATATTAATTTCAAAATTTCCTCCCATTTTTGTTCTATAAATAGGCCTCATTAGGCCACATTTAGGGGGGTTCTGAAGAAAAAAAAAGTTTGGAAGGTCTAAGATTCTGAAAAACCTTTCTAATCTCTGAAAATTCAAATTTCACAGTTCATCTTTAGGAAATTCTCTAATAATACTACTGTTCCATTGATTCTTGCTCAAGTTTAAGTCGAAATTGTCCTGAGTTTTTGGTATTTCAGCTGTTGATTCATGCTTATTTGATATGGATATTGGTTGCTGAAGTTGTGTACTGCTGTGGTTATTCCTTGAGAAGTTGTTTGGTTATTTTGAAGTTCGGATATCAAATCTGGTTGTTGTGAACTTGCTGTGAATCTATTGGTCTACTATTTGCTGGAGTCCTGATATTGCTGATCTTTCTTCCTCTTATTGCCTTAGACTTATCGAGCTTATTTCACCTTTCCAGGTACACTTCTGAAATTCAAAGATGTAGTCACATTTGAAGATATGGAAATGCTTTTGACTATTTTTTACAAGCTTTGATTCTGTTATTTCATAGATATAGGGTTAATTAGATTCATATGTATTCGTTAGGAGAATCATATGTATAATTGGACTGTGGACTCATATTACTGGAATTTTTTGTAGTGTAGTTTAATTACTACATAGAAAATCACATATGTGAATTAGATTAATATAAAAATAGTTTAATTAGATTAGATATTATAAAAAATCGAAAACAAAAAATGTTAGAGTCTATTTTGATTGAGATTTTTTAATCTTCATGTGGTGACGAATCAGAAAAAAAATGAAATGAAATTTTTAAAAAAAAATTCGCTTGTTATCCTTAGTTTATGTTAGTCAGTTTTAATAAGTAAAAGCATAAGTTTTTTAGATTTTGATTTTGATTACTTAATACGGTATACTTCTAATTGATTCATACTATGAAAAAAAATTGTAATAAGTTTTCGATAATGAGTATAAATGACTGTTTCAGCATGAACGAGTCTGTACTCCATTTCAAATATATTTTCGGTAGTTTAGTTTAATATTTCCAATGGAATAAAGTAGTAATCCAGCTCTGTATTTGAATATGCAATATTTCAATTGATAAAAATAGTAGAAACCAGTTTATAATTATAGTAATATGCAAATCAGACGTAGTTAATTTGAATGAGTAAAACAGTAAAATTAAAAATAAGAAATCAGTGTTATCGCATTGGTTAAATTTCTGATGTTGTGTAGCTAAAATAACTGTGTAAATCCATTATTAGTTCAGTGATAATATTTGTGTCAGTTTTGGACTCGCATTATGTAACATGGGCCTGATTCAGGCATAAGGGCCCAGATCCAGTAGCATAGTTTCGTTGCTTATTTGAACCAGTTTTGTATGAATTGGGCCAACAATGAGCCCCATGCACAGCTACGCATTGTTCTTCACTGGTCTGATTTCAAGGCCCAAAGCACACTAAGGCCTAAACGTAAATGAAATAAAAATGCAAGTTATAACTAGGCAGCTTTATTTGTTACTTTGGAAAGGCAAAAACAATAGTAGAAAATATAGCACACCTTAGGCTTGACCTCTTAAAATAAATGAGATGAGCCTCATTTGAGAATACAAAATGCACGGGGCCCTCAATTAATTGTTATAATACACTTAGATTTGGAAGAACCGTTTAGCAAATTTCACGGTCATTCCCAAAGTTAACAAGACATAGATATTTTAGGCGCGATTTATAATATATATTCTCAAGTATGGGTGCACATTTATGTGACCCAAATCTAAATCTCAACGAAGTCGAAATGTATTAAAAGCCACAGGCGTACTGGTATGGTGTGGCCGAAATGCATTTTCGCGATGTTGCAATTCTTTTAAAAGTGATAAAGCAGAATATTAATAATGCACATAAATTGGAATATATAAAGAAATCAGATAAAAATAAATACAATAGTTGAGCGGCCGTGCTAGAACCATGGAATTCGGGAGTGCCTAATACCTTCTTCCGGATTAACAGAATTCTTTATCCGGATTTTTAGTTCACAGACTGTAACAGAGTAAAACTTTCCTCGGTTCGGGATTAAACCGGTGACTTGGGACACCATTATATTATCAAGTGGCGACTCTGAAAATTTAAATAAACTAATCCCGTTCCAACTATCCTCAAATTGGAAAAACTCCTTCCCTTTTATTATATCCCTTCCCGGGGTATAGTAAATAAGCTGGTAAGTAAAAAGGAGGTGTGACAGCTCTGGCGACTCTGCAGGGGATCAGAATACCAGAACTTTGGTTCAGGGTTTAAGAAGTCGAGCTCAGTTAAATTGCTGCATTCGTTTATATCTGATTTTTCCTATATGTCTTGATTAATGTGCTAAATGTTTGCCGCTTTGATATTATGTGAACTGTGTATAAATTGTGCCGAAAACCCTTTTCTTCTTACCACCGGGGATGTACTTACTAGTTGAGACTCCACATTCTGTTAGTGTCATACCCAAAATAAGAAAAGAGACCGGACAAATTACTAAGCCGGACGATCCCGCGGGTTCCCAGTACGTAGCCCCCTCCTCGACTCGAGTTGTCCGCTCGGGTACACAGTCTAGAACAAAATAACCAAGTTTTGAACCCAGAAATAGGACGTTTATTTGCATCATATCTGACTTAGGGGACTCAACATAGAGGTTAGGTCCGTCTAGGACAGGTGACATAAATATGAAAAGACTATCATGATTATATGTTGCATTTATTTGCCTCGAGCCATCATGCTGACCGATTAGGAAAAGAATTGAGGGAAAAGAAAAGAAAAATAATAATCGTTGATTTTAGAAGAAAAATCGATGTTCAAATACTGCCGAAACTCTGTCAATTTTTTTTAATAAATAAGAATTGTTGATTTGTTTTGAATTATTGAAAATAATAATAAAATCATCATCATTATATTGTCCTGTTTCCGAAAATCGAAAAAATAAAATTGGTTTTACCAATGAAAAATATAGAAAATTTGTCATAAAAATAGTTGGAATAATTCAATTTTGTCAAAAATAAAATTGTTCGTCTAAGAATAATTTGACCAAACTACGCTGGTTTTATTCTCACCACGTGTGAGATACGTAGGCAACCCTCATCGGGTCCAACCACACTTTTTGCAAAAAAAAAACAACCAAAAAAGGTCAACTTTTTTAGTAAATCAAGTAATAGCCGAATGTCCCGAAGAGGCACCGGAAGGCTGTTTGTGCAAAAACGACCATTTTTTAATCATTTTTTCCAAAATTAGCAAACATAGTCTTAAAACATTCATTTGGAGTGTTGAAAGGCCGTATTTGCAAAATTGGGCTTTATTTTGGAGACTAGAATTGTGTAAAATATATTGACTTTTCTTTTTAGGGTCATAATAAGTGATTAAATCATTTTAATAAATGTGCAGGATGAGCACAATTCAAAATGAACCTTTTTCAATCATGAATAAAATCCCTTTGGAGTTACATCTATGGTGGAATGATCCGGGTAAAGATGGACAAGACGAAAGGTCTTACTGGGTTTCTTGATATTGTGTCTAGAGGAGATATTGTTAGAGCCTTGGTTACTTGTTGGGATCCATCACATAGCGTATTTCATTTCTCGGACTTCGAGCTTACCCCAACACTAGAGAAAGTTTCCAGTTACATTGGGAAAGATGAGGTTCCACTGAAGGACAAATACATGGTTGCTCCAAGAGCTGTTACCGTACACAGATTTCTAGATTCCTTGAAAATAGCTCGGAGTGTTCATAATGAAGATTTGGCGAATGATTTTTGTACTATGAAATTCATATATCTTAGATATGGTCATATCGGAGGCTTTAACAACCCTGGAAACAAGATCTGTAGCAAAGCAAATCGAGCAAAATGGGAGGAGCACAGACGTATCGCTTTCATGGTAGCCTTCTTAGGATTGATAGTATTTCCAAGGAAAGATGAGAATATTGATATAAGAATAGCCGAAATTATCAGTACTCTCCTCACTCAAGATAATAGTACTTTGGCACCTATGATATTAGCTGATGTCTTTCGTGCCCTGACAGCTTGTAAAGCCGGAGTAGATTTCTTCGAGGGATGCAATTTGTTATTACAAATGTGGATGATCGAGCACTTGTGCCATCGTCCTCAATTTTTGAGCTATGGGTCTTTAGAGAAAACATGCATAGATGAATTCTACACGAGGATAAAAGGGGTCAAATTGCCGGATGGATTCAAGGATTGGACAACATACTTCCAATCCCATACTGCTAGTCAAATAGAATGGACATTCGGGTGGTTACATGTATATAAAATCATATACATGCCGACAGAGGGGTCGCATTTTCCCTTAATGGGGCTTAAAAGTATTCAACCCTATGCTCCATATCGAGTCTTACGGCAACTCGGAAGATACCAAATAGTACCAAAAGATGGGGACCACAGCGCTCAAGCAATTGAGATTAGTCCTGACGGGCAATTTCCTGAAGCAAAAGTCCGCCAAATTTGGAATGAATGTCAATGTTTGAAATCAGATACCTGTGTGAGAGATCGAGCTAAAGGTGAAGTGTCTGGATATTCCGCTTGGTATAGAAGAGATTGTGAGCATGAAAGGCTAGCTAAAAGACCTCATATCCAAGAATTTGCTGAGTTGTCGAGAGAGCAATAGAATTGGTTGGCTAAAGAAAATGAATACCGGGCAAAGATTAGCATGTTGGAAAAGCAAGTCCAAGACCTCAAGTTCGAAAATATTGTGCAAGTAGCAGCTGACGAGGGTGAGAAAAAGCAATTGGTTAAAGAAAATGTGGCATTACAAGCTCAAATTCAGAAAATGAGGATAGTACCCGAAACCCCTGTCCGAAATGACCGAGATGTAAAGTTGATTGACAATTTGCGACAAAAAGTGAATGATTACAGTTTTGATCTTAACAAAGTAGAAAAAGAGCTAGCCGAGGCTCGGAGACAATTGTCTTAGAATGTAGAAGAAAGGACCCGCATGATTCAATAACTAAAGGAAGAACATAATACTGAGGTTGCTAGATTAAGGAAAAAGTTTATTATTGCAGAGGTCAAAATGAGCAAACAAGCAAAAGAGTTCAGTGTGGAAAGGGAACATTGTTATGCAGCCTTAGCACAGTTAGAGATGGATCTGCAACAACTTCAGGAGAAAAATCGACAAACTTTGGAGGCTCGGGCTGAACAAATTGGGAGGTTACTTCAGGAGAAAGGGATAATTAGAGAAAGAATCATTGACATTGCTCATTACATCACTCGGAAATGCCAGATATGTGAAGATATGACCCGGACTACATTTTTTGCCTCAGTTATGATATTTGTGAAACAAATAATGGGTGAACTAGGTCGGCTCCGAAAGGGAATTGCATATAGGCCCGCGGCGAGACCGAACGATGTCCCGTGGGCACTAGGATCTTTGATGTATTCTTGAGTCCATATTGCATTAGGTTAAGTATTCGAGACTGTATTTTCCATTTTGCATTTCAAACTGTTGTTTAGAGGTTTGTAGTTTGGTAATCATTTATAGTCTAGCTTTCTAATCGTTGTTGGCTATTAATAAATTTGAAAATTCCCAAAAATCTGTATTTGTGCATTTGTTTTTATTTTCTTCAAACACATACGTGATAGGCAAATTTATAGGATCTATATTAACATAATAAAAAAAGGGGAAGAAAAGAAAAGAAAATAACGAAAAACGGTGAAGGAAAAGCCGTAGCAAAAGAAAGCAAGAAAACGCAAAAATAAATGAAAAGCCATAGTCAACAAAGCCGGGATGACGCATATGGCCGAGCAAAATTATGTACATATGTCTGTGCTCCCAATGTGCGATTATTTGATCAATAATGGCCTAACCACTAACGAGTGTTGTTGTTGTTGAGTCCAGATAGGTGGTTTTAGTTAGCTGGCATTCTGGCAACCCATCACTACAATACTCGCTCTAAAGACATGACGAAAGCTATTAGCCTAGAGATTGAAGCTACAGTTGTGGACCTGGCTAGGGATGATGAGGTGGTAGACGTAAGTGCTATGAAAGAAGAGATGTACAAGCTTAAACAGCAGATGGCCGAAATGTACCAGGCCTGGGCTAAGGGACAACCTTTACCCACATACCAAGCCAATCCTGTTTATGTCCCTCCACCAGTCCAAACACAAGACCCTTCTACCGTAAATTCATCTCCGGCCTATCCTACGTATCCACCTTACTATGCAACTACCTCACAAACACCACCACTTCCTCCACCACCAAAACAGTTCCCACCACCACCACCTCCAGTTGCTCCTGTGTATGTGGCTCCTCCACTGACCACATTACACAAGTCTACAAGTGAACCTCTGTTCCATACCCAAGAAAACCACTACTATCCACCATAACGAACCTTCAGACATCATGAGCCTTATTCTTACACTCCTCTCATTGATATATCTGAGGAAGAGAAAGCTCTAAAGAACCCTGAACAAGAAGAAATGATTCGTAAATTAAAAAGTCTTAAGTAGTCTTTCCGGAATATGCAGGGCCTCGGGGGGCAAGTAAGTGTGGCCTATAAAGATTTATGCTTATTTCCAGAAGTATAGTTGCCGGCAAGTTTTAAATTGTCGAAGTTCGATCTCTATGATGGTCATGGGGACCCTGTGGCACACTTGAGAGGATTTTGTAGCAAAATGCGGGGCGCTGGTGGAAAAGACGAGTTGCTAATGGCGTACTTCAGCCAAAGTCTTAATGGATCTGCCTTAGAGTGGTACACGAGGCAGGATCACAATCGTTGGTTTATTTGGGATGACTTAGCCCAGGCTTTTGCTATTAACTTCCAATATAATTTGGAGATTGTTCCTGATAGACTCTCCCTGACGAAGATTGAGAAGAAGCCAGGGGAGAGTTTCAGAGAATATGGATTCAGATGGAGAGAGCAAGCCGCTCGAGTTGATCCACCCATGAAAGAGGGTGAAATGGTGGATTATTTCTTACAAGCTCTAGAGCCCACATATTATGGACATTTGATGTCAGCTATTGGAAAAACATTCAATGAAGTTGTCAAAATGGGGAGTATGGTAGATGAGGGTTTAAAGACTAATAAGATCATGAGCTACTCAGCTATAAAAGCTCCAACTCAAGCCATTCAAACGGGCACTGGAGGGGTCCTAGGAAAGAAGAAAAAAGAAGAGGTGGCTGTCGTGGAAGGAAGGACATGGTCCAGGGATCCTTCTCCTTACTATCATCAACCCCGCCCACATCACCAACCTTACCTACCCGCACCATATGGCCCACCACAACATTGTTATCCTCCCCATGTTCCTCACTTTTCATTCCATCATGCCCAAACTTACTCATAACCACAAGAACCATGGCGTGCGCCCATTCTTCATAACACCTATCATACCCAGAATACATATTCACCTCCCAAAGCATATAGAAACCCTAGTGGAACAGGCTTCCGCCCAAAACCTGCTGTCCGAAATGATAGGCTGCAAAAGAAAAAGACCTTCACTCCGTTAGGAGAATCCTACACCAGTCTATTTCACAGACTGAAGCAGCTTGGAGTTTGAAACCCCATTGAGCCAAAAATCCCGAACCCACCACCAAGCAACCTGGACCATTCTGTCAGCTGTGAATATTGTTCAGGAGCTCTGGGACACGGCACGGAGAAATGTTGGCACCTAAAGAATGCTATTCAAGAGCTTATTGATTCGAGGAGAATTGAAGTTTAGGTCCCTGAAACTCCTAATATTACACAGAATCCCTTACCTGTTCATCATGAAGCTCATATGATCGAGTTGGTACAAAAGGGAGAGTGTAAAAAGCCATCTCATACAGTAATGATGACCAAGGCAAGAGAAAGCAAGGTAGAGGAGAAAGCAATAGGTGGGAGAGCAGTAATTGCAGTTAAACATATGATGGATGAGCCAGTGGTGATAACGAAACCTGAGCCAAAGAAGGTGATAGTTCTAGGAGCAAGTGTAAAACCTATGTTGATTGTGAAAGTGGCCCAAGCAGAACCGGTCATTATCAAACCGGTAACTCAATTGCCCGTTGCAAATGTAAAAGCAGTACCGTAGAATTATAACAAAATGACTGTCATGTATCGAAGTAAAGAGGTTAAAGACGAAATTTGTGAAACTCATGGTTTAACATGATAAGGGAGGTGCTTTGCCCCCGAAGAATTAAGAAAAGCTAAACTTATCAAAGATAATCCAGCTCCCGTGAAAAAGGCTATCACCGAAGAGGAGGCCGAGGAATTCTTTAGGAAAATGAAGGCGCAGGATTACTTGATAGTAGAACAATTGAGGAAGACGCCAACGCAAATATCTTTATTATCTCTGCTAATTCACTCAGATGAACATCGCCGCGCATTAATGAAAATCTTGAATGAAGCTCATGTTCCTGAGAAAATTACAATGAATCATCTTGAAAAAATCGGAAACAAAATCTTTGAGGTGAACAAGGTGACATTCTCAGATGACGAATTGCCGGTAGAAGGAATGGAACATAATAGAGCTTTGTATCTTACTGTGAAATTGAAGATTCGATAGTGACCTGTGTGTTGATCGATAACGGGTCAAGTGCCAACATATGTCCTTTGTGTACTTTGGAAAAGCTCAAGATTGATAATGAAAGAATCCACAAGAAGAATATTTGTGTGCGTGGATTCGACGGTGGTAGAAAGAATATTGTTGGAGACAATTTGTTGGAACTTACCATCGGGCCGGTAGAGTTTACAATGGAATTTCAAGTCTTAGATGTTGATATATCATATAATCTTCTGCTGGGCTGACCATGGATTCATGCTGCGAAGGCCATGCCATCTTTACTGCATCAGATGGTAAAGTTTGAATGGAACCGTCAAGAGATCGTGGTCCATGGTGAAGACAATTCTTGCAATACTATCACTCCCTTTGAAGAAGTCGAGGACGATAAGGGCCCATGGGTATACCAAGTAATGGATACTGTATCGGTCGCCAAAGTTCCGGAGGGTGAGCATGTTCATATGCCAAAGGTGGCAACTGCATCTGTGATGGTGGCCACAGAAATGTTGAAAAATGGATTTCTACCCGGAAAGGAATTGGGAGCTGCATTACAGGGTATTACACAACAAGTGTCTCTTCCTGGTAACATTGATAATTTTGGGTTGGGCTTTAAACCTACCATTGCTGATATAAGGAGAGCTCGGAAGTTGAAGAAGAAAGTGTGGACCCTTCCTAAACCTATCCCTCGCCTTTCCCGTTCTTTCATCCGGTCTGGTACTAAAAGGCGCCCGACAACAATGATGCCCAGCTTGTCAGAGATAAATTCTGAAAGGGAATTTATTGAAAGATTTGAAAAGTTGTTCGAAGAAGTGGATGTGGTAGAAGCAGATGAGGGTACAAGCAGAATTGATGTCCAGTTCGTGGGATCTCAGGCCAATCTGAAAAACTGGGAAGCTACTCCTCTTCCAACTCGGAGGGAGTTGTGGTAGTTAGTTTTTGGTTTGTTTTTTTAGTCTTAAATCTGTTTTATTTTAAGGTTGTAATTCAGATTTCTATGTTCCGTCCAATTGGATGAGTCAAACCTTGTTATCTTACGAATTTCAATGAAATGCAATTTCTTTCTCTCTCCATTCCTGATAGCCTTTATTTTGTCTTTATTTTCTTTTTCTTGTACAGCCCATTTTATGCTGATATCAATGATGTGTCATGCAGATAATCAAATAGTAATACAAGAGATTGAATGTGATAATGAAGGGGAATATGATGATGAGGAAGCTTTGGAAGAAATTAGTAAAGAGTTGAGTCAGTATGAGGAAAAACCCAAACCAAACTTGAATGAGACAGAAGCAATTAATTTGGGGATCGGGAAAATGTTCGGGAAACAAAGATAAGTGTCCATTTGGAAGCCTCACTCAGGGAAGAGTTGATCAAGTTATTGTTTGAATATAAGGATATCTTTGCATGGTCGTACGATGATATGCCAGATCTGAGTACTGATCTAGTGGTCCATAAATTGCCTACTTATTTGGAATGCTCGCCTATCAAGCAAAAGCTGAGAAAATTCAAGACAGATATTAGTGTTAAAATAAAAGAGGAAGTCAATAAGCAGTTTGAGGCAAAAGTTATACGGGTTACCAAATATCCCACCTGGTTAGCCAATGTTGTGCCTGTTCCAAAGAAAGATGGAAAGACCAGGGTATGCGTGGATTATCGGGATCTTAACAAGGCAAGTCCAAAAGACAATTTTCCATTGCCAAACATCCATATACTGATTGACAATTGTGCCAAACATGAGATCGGCTCTTTCATGGATTGTTATGTGGGTTACCACCAGATTTTAATGGATGAGGAAGATGCTGAAAAGACAATATTTATCACACCTTGGGGAACATAC
Source organism: Nicotiana glauca (assembly GCA_026770625.1). Classification (NCBI taxonomy): domain Eukaryota; kingdom Viridiplantae; phylum Streptophyta; class Magnoliopsida; order Solanales; family Solanaceae; genus Nicotiana; species Nicotiana glauca. Next base: position 179,491 of record MU727054.1, on the reverse strand, counting down.
TGTTACAGGGTAATGCCATTTGGACTAAAAAATGCAGGGGCAACATACATGAGGGAGATGACCACCATGTTCCATGATATGATACATCGGGAGATTGAAGTTTATATGGATGATATAATTATCAAGTCCAGAAAGTAGTATGATCATGTTAAAGACCTGAGGAAGTTTTTCCAGAGGCCTCGCAGATACAATCTCAAGCTCAATCCAGCAAAATATGCTTTTGGGGTGCCATCAGGGAAGTTATTGGGGTTTGTGGTAAGTCGACGTGGTATTGAGTTGGACCTATCTAAAATCAAAGCCATTCAGGAATTGCCTCCGCCAAAGAGCAAGAAAGAAGTGATGAGTTTGCTCGGCAGGTTAAATTACATCAGCAGGTTCATTGCTCAGCTTACGTCAACTTGCGAGCCTATATTTAAACTATTGAAGAAAGATTCTGCAGTTAAATGGACATATGAGTGTCAGGCTGCATTTGACAGAATCAAAGAATATTTGGCCAATCCGCTTATATTGATTCCGTCCGAGCCAGGAAGACCTCTGATCCTTTATTTGACTGTATTAGACAATTTTTTTCGTTGTGCACTGGGGCAGCATGATGTTACAGGGAAGAAAGAGCAAACAATTTACTACCTTAGCAAGAAATTCACATCTTACGAGGTAAAATACACTCAATTGGAGCGGACGTGTTGTGATTTGACATGGGTGGCACAAAACTTGAAACATTATTTGTCAGCATATACCACTTATCTCATTTCCCGGTTGGATCCATTGAAGTACATCTTTCAGAAGCCCATTCCCACAGGGAGGCTCACCAAATGGCAAATCTTGCTCACATAATTTGATATTGTTTATGTAACCCACAATGAAATGAAAGCACAAGGCATTGCCGATCACCTAGCGGAGAATCCAGTTGATGATGAATATGAACCGTTGAAGACATATTTTCCTGATGAGGAAGCAATGTACATTGATAAACTGGAACAAGATGAAAAGTCTGGTTGGAAGCTATTCTTTGACGGGGCTGCTAACAACAAAGGCATCGGAATAGGAGCAGTACTTATTTTAGAGACGTGCCAACATTATCCTGTCATAGCTCAGCTCCGTTTCTTTTGTACAAACAATATGGCTTAGTATGAAGCATGTATTTTGGGTTTGAGAATAGCTATAGATATGGGTATCCAAGAGGTTTTGGTCATGGGTGACTCGGATCTCTTGGTACATCAAATTCAAGGAAAATGGGAAACTCGGGATTTAAAACTCATACCATACTGGCAGTGTCTACATGAACTATGTCAGCGGTTTCAGTCCATAGAATTCAAGCACATTCCGAGAATCCACAATGAAGTTGCAGATGCTTTGGCCATTTTGGCATCAATGCTACATCATCCAGACAAGGGTTTTGTGGACCCATTACAAATTCAGGTCCGAGATCAACATGCTTATTGTAATACAATATAAGAGGAACTCGATAGTGAGCCGTGATTCCATGATATTAGAAAGTACCTCAGAACGGGAGTGTATCCGGCGCAGGCCACAAGGTATCAAAAAAGAGCTATTAGACGATTGGCAGGTGGATTTTTCTTTAGTGGAGGGCTTTGGTACAAAAGAACCCCGGACCTTGGTTTGTTGAGGTGTATGGATGCAAAGCAAGCCACAACGATTATGGCCGAGGTACATGCAAGATTCTGTAGGCCACATATGAGTGGGTATGTGCTAGCAAAGAAAATTCTTAGAGAGGGATATTACTGGCTTACTATGGAAAGGGATTGCATTAACTTTGTGCGCAAATGTCATCAATTCCAGGTGCATGGAGATTTGATCCATTCTCCACCATATGAGTCGCATACAATGTCAGCATCGTGGCCCTTCGTTGCTTGGGGTATGGATGTCATGGGAAAAATCGAGCCAGCAGCATCTAATGGGCATAGATTTATTCTGGTTGCCATTGATGATTTTACTAAATGGGTTGAAGTGAAGACATTCAAGTTGGTAACCAAGAAAGCAGTAGTTGATTTTTTACATACAAACATCATTTATCGGTTTGGAATTCTGAAGGTGATTATAACAGATAATGGGGCAAATCTTAATAGCCATTTGATTGCGGAGACGTGTCAAAAGTTTAAAATTACACATCGCAATTCCACACCATATCGTCCAAAGGCGAATGGAGCAGTTAAAGCAGCCAATAAGAATATTAAGAAGATTCTTCGGATAATGGTGGAAGGATCGAGGCAGTGGCACGAGAAATTACCATTTGCTTTGCTGGGATATCGCACTACTGTTCGCACTTCAGTAAGCGCAACTCCTTATTCATTGGTGTATGGCACACAAGCCGTAATACCTGCAGAAGTTGAAATACCCTCCCTTCGAATTATTGCGGAGGCAGAAACTGATGATGATGAATGGGTTATAGCCCGATTAGAACAATTGAGTTTGATTGACGAAAAAAAACTGGCAGCAGTATGTCATGGGCAATTGTATCAACAGAGAATGGCCAGAGCCTATAATAAGAAAGTGCGTCCGCGAAAATTTAAAGTCGGATAATTGGTATTGAGGCATATCTTACCTCATTGGGCAGAAGCAAAAGGAAAGTTCGCTCCTAATTGGCAAGGACCATTTGTTGTATCACGAGTGTTGTCCAACGGAGCATTATATCTAACAGATGTGGAAGGAAAATGTGTAGAAATGGCTATCAGTTCTGATGCAGTCAAAAGATATTATGTATGATTTCTTTATCTTTATGTATCTGATTGTATTTGACATATTTTTGAAATTGAAATGATGAAGGCATTTTGTTCTGCTATCCAAACACTTTATCCATTGCAATCCCTTTGATCCTTACTATATTTTCTTTCATATCCCTCTTTCGGAATCAATAACAAAATCAAGGAATTGAACGGGGAAATCAAGTGAAGAAAACAAAAGGAGGAAAAAGAAAAGAAAAGAAAAAAAAGAAAAAAAAAGAGAGAAAGGAAAGAAAAGAAAAAGAAAAGAAAGAGGAAAAAGAAAAGAAGAAAAAGAAAAGAAAAAAAAAGAAGAAGAAAAAAAAATGAAAAGAAAAATGGAAAGAAGGAAACATCGCAACAGTGAAGCACTTTTATGGTCCGAACTACGTTTGACTTGATCCCGAAGGGGTACGTAGGCAGCCTCACTAAGGTTCAGTCACAACAAAAGAAAATTCCAAGAATCCCCAAGATTGAAAAACTGGTGCAGAAGTTATAGTTGTTCCAAGAAATATGATTCCGAAAGTTGTAATTTTTGAACCCACGTTGGAATATTTTGAGCCTTTATACCTTTCTTTCTAAACCCATCCAAAGCCACATTAGGGTCCAAAGAAAGACCTTCTGATCAATTCTAAGAAATGGCAATACAAGCAGGTAAGGTGAATTATGTTGTGGACAACACTCGGGTATCAAAGTATTAGAAAAATGCAAATGAGAGAGTCTTATTGGTGAAAACCCTCACAGGCACCATATGGCGATGTGAGTTGAGAGACTGAAAATGAGAGAGTCTTATTGGTGAAAACCCTCACAGGCACCGTATGGCGATGTGAGTTGAGAGACTGAAAATGAGACAGTCTTACTGGCGAAAACCCTTACGGGCACCATAAGGCAATGTGAGTTGAGAGAAATGAAAAAGAGAGAGTCTTATTGGTGAAAACTCTCACGGGCACCGTAAGGCAAAAGTGAGAAAGAAGCTTGTGGTGGAAGGGCGGCAAAACAAGCAAAGTTTGGGTTTTGCTGTGAAATGAGGATGGCAAAAGTGGAAATTGACAATTGTTGGTTGGACAGACTAGGTTGGTTAATCCAAATGCATGGCATGATCAAAAGAATTAGCTTTCCACTCAGATAAGTCCTGTCCTTTTTATCTTTTCAAAGTATTTCTATCCTTAAAACTTCGAGGTCATTGCATTTCATTTTTCTTGAAATTTGTCTATAAGTCATTGGTAGTCAAAGCTAACTATTAGTTTCCCAGTTGTACGTCACAATGAGATCAGGATTTATTAAAGGACAGTTGAAACAAGAAGGACCAATGATAGTCAGATATTTGGAGAAAAGAACAAAAATTCACAAGAAAGGGAAAGGAAACACTGAGATAGTGACATGAGAAAAACATTTTGGGTTATCAGGATCAGAAAGTTGGAGAGCCACCCGGGAAATCACGGCAAGACAAAACAAGTTCAAAGAAGCAAGTCGGAGCAAGTTCAGAAGCGGGAGTATAGCCAACAAGAATGCCAGCAGCTAACTACCATTTTATACTAATAATTGTTTTTGATTAGAACAGGGATAAAAGATTCAAATCATTTTAAAAGTGAATGTGACCAATGTGGACAACATGGAAACATAGAAAGTTGCGGTAGTCAGGCACCCACCTGGAGAACAAGGGAGGACAGTTCAAGTTTTAAGTAAAAGCAGCAATGTTCGAAGGGAATCTTTTTCAAGATTAGCAATCAGGAACCCACCTAGAAAATAAGGGAAGTATAGCACAATTGTATCACAAGTTAATATTCAGTAACATCATGCACCTAGTTATCAAACTGGGGCAGAAGTTTTGTTTGTTTTGTAAGCAGCAAGCAGGCGCCCACCTGAAAAACAAGGGAATACTTTTTCAAGTACATCAAGCAGGCGCCCACCTGAAAAACAAAGGAATACTTTTTCAAAAGTCAGCAAGTTGGCGCCCACCTGAAAAACAGTGGAATGCTTTTTCAAGCAAGCAGTCGCCCACCAGAAAAATAAGGGAATACTTTTTCAAGTACAGAAAGCAGGCGTCCACCTGAAGAATAAGGGAATGTCTTTTTCAAAAGTCAGCAAGCAGGCGCCCACCTGAAAAATAAGGGAATACTTTTTCAAGCACGCAGCACGCAGCAAGCAGGCGCCCACCTGAAAAACAAGGGAATACTTTTTCAAGTACAGTAAGCAGGCGCCCACCTGAAGAATAAGGGAATGTCTTTTTCAAAAGCCAGCAAGCAGGCACCCACCTGAAAAACAAGGGAATACATTTCAAGCAAGCTATAAGCAGGCACCCACCTGAAGAACAATGGAATACATTTCAATTTCAACAAGCAGGCGCCTACCTGAAGAATAAGGGAATACTTTTTCGAGCAATAGTAAGCAGGAGTCCACCTGAAGAATGGACACAGTCAAGATCAAGACAATTCAAGAACAAGATAGTAGATATGATTTTGTAAATCATAGAGCATATTTAGGATAACTTCTTTTATCTTTACAACGGTGTAATAAAGGGATCAACAAGCAGCGACAACAGCAACAGTAATGAGATCACAGCTCCCTAGTAGTCCCAACTACCAGACATTCCTAAACTACACTGACTTGATTCCTGTTTAGCCCAGGATATGTAGGCAATCCTTGAAGCAGGGTGCGGTCAAAACTTTCAAAAATGCTTCCCACGGAATAGGCGAACGGGCAAAAATCCCTCATTACTGATCACTTATCTTTGCACTGAAACTCTGCATGTTTCCGAGCAAAGAGGGGCAGCTGTGAGTACGTGATTTTTGCCCTAAGCAAATTATTCCAAAATATATGCAAAATGATTTTTGGATTTTTGTGGCAATTTATTGATAATTGTGTGCATAATAATAATTCATAAAACGGGTAGAAATACCGAGATTTTATGATTTCTTGGAAACAAATCAAAGAAAATCAAAATATACATCTACTTGTTTTAGTTAGAAAAATACTAGAAAATAGAAATTAATTACTCTTTAATTTTAGTAAAAAATCAGAGAAAATTAGAAGAAAAGGAAAATACAAGGAAAATAAATAGAAAATAAATACAAAAAGTAAAATACAAAAATATAGAAAAGAAATAAATAAAAAATACAAAAATACAAAAAAATACAAAGAAAAGTATAATGCAAACAATAATACAATACAAAATTTGGGCTAAATACAATAATTAGTTGCCCAATTAGTAATACACGCCCAGGCCCAAAGAGACCAAACCCGGTCTGCCCACACTAAGCCAAACGACGCCGTTCAAAATATCAAATCTAGACCGTTGAAACTTTGATCAAACGGTCCAGAGTAACGGTTGCTTAATAAATAAAACGACGCCGTGTGTGGAAGTCAATCTGGGCCGTTGATATCATCAATCCAAGGGTCATGATTAAATGACCACTTAAAGGAGACGACGTCGTATATAGGCCAATTGCATCTGAGCCGTTGGTTCATTTGATCCAACGGTCCCAAATCATCCAAGTTTTTTAATTACACAAATGTTATACAGATCATTTCATTATACACCTTCATCTCTAACATGAATCCCTAGTTGCCTCACTATTCTCTCAACCATCGCCGGAAACCTACCATCGGTGGTTCACTACCACCTCTGTTCAAACCACCATGAACACCCCATAGCCTCCTTCATCCCTTCTTTCACCCTACCCCATCAGTTTCCTCTGAAAACCCTTGGAAACCTTCGAATAACTCAAAAGGTGTCGCTGGAACCCTACTCCGGTGAACACCATCTATGAACCAGGGTTCATCCTTAATACCCTACAATTGCCTCTGCCTCCACTTTAACCCCATCTAGGTGACTTCCCTAGAATAAGCCTGAAAGCCCTCGAATCTGTCAAAAGGTGTCGCTGGAACCTTACTCCGACGAACAACCTTATTCCATAACGACCCTGTACAACCCCATAACACCCAGCTTCACTTTCCAAGAGTCTTTTTCACAAAAAAGGGACTCGATGAGTCTGCCTGAGAGCAAAAGTCCAAAAATCGATATCCAGAACTTCCAAAGTTCCGGATAATCATTAAAAGTGAAGAAAAATGAAAATAAGATAAAGAAAGAAAGAAAAGAAGAATCAAAACAGAAAGGTAAGTATTCTGAACTTTTTGCTTTTTGATTTTTCTTATTCCTGAATTCCATGCCTGTAACCTCTTGGTTTTCTGATTTTTCTTATTTGGGAATTGTATCTTTGATCTTTCTTATTTGTGAATCGCATGGCTATAATCTCACTTCTCTGAAAAAAAGTTCTGAGTCAAATTGTATGTTTGTTGTTCATAATAGCCACACTTAGATTTCTAGGGTTTTATTTGATAAAATCGGATTAGTAATTAGGTTTTCTGTTAATTAGATTCTACCTCTATTTAAATGTTCCATTGAATCTCGTTAATTGATTACTTAGACTCAAAAGTGACTTTTATCTGTGAAACTGTCTATTGTTTGGATAATTTTGTAAATCAATTTTCGACTTTGATTCTGGTTGTCTGATTAATACTACGGTTAAAAAAGTAGATAAAGATAAAAAGCAGGGTCAATTATGGGAAGGTTAATGGGTGTGCTGTAATAAACCTAAGGGAGTGAGGGTATAATTGGGAATCCAATGTGGTTCACGGGTAATTAGGTAAAGGATAAGGGGTATTCTGGGCATAATAAAAAGGTAATTAAGTGAAAATTGAAAGCAAGAGAGGGTAATTTAGACAATTAAGGGTATTAGAATAATGTAGATACCACTAGAACCTTCTAGAAGTGGTTCTATTGCATTTACGATCAAACTAAGTATAGTGATCTGAAAATAAATGATAAGATGAGGGGTGGGAAAATTAGAATATTAATTTCAAAATTTTCTCCCATTTTTGTTCTATAAATAGGCCTCATTAGGCCACATTTAGGGGGTACTGAAGAAAAAAAAAAGTTTGGAAGGTCTAAGATTCTGAAAAACCTTTCTAATCTCTGAAAATTCAAATTTCATAGTTCATCTTTAGGAAATTCTCTAATAACACTACTGTTCCATTGATTATGGCTCAAGTTTAAGTCGAAATTCTCCTGAGTTTTTGGTATTTCGGCTATTGATTCATGCTTATTTGATCTGGATATTGGTTGATGAAGCTGTGTATTGCTGTGGTTATTCCTTGAGAAGATGTTTGGTTATTTTGAAGTTTTGATATCAAATCTGGTCGTTGTGAACTTGCTGTGAATCTATTGGTCTACTGTTTGCTGGAGTCCTGATATTGCTGATCTTTCTTCCTCTTATTGCCTTAGACTTATCGAGCTTATTTCACCTTTCCAGGTACACATCTGAAATTCAAAGATGTAGTCGCATTTGAAGATATGAAAATGCTTTTGACTGATTTTTACAAGCTTTGATTCTGTTATTTTATAGATATAGGGTTAATTAAATTCATGTGTATTGGTTAGGAGAATCATATGCATAATTGGACTGTGGACTGTTGGACTGTGGACTCATATTGCTAGAATTTTTGGTAGTGTAGTTTAATTACTACATTGAAAATCACATATGTGAATTAGATTAATAGAAAAACAGTTTCATTAGATTAGAGATTATAAAAAATTGAAAACAAAAAATGTTAGAGTCTATTTTGATTGAGATTTTTTAATCTTCATGTGGTGACGAATCATAAAAAAAATGAAATGAAATTTAAAAAAAAAAAAAATCGTTTGTTATCCTTAGTTTATGTTAGTCAATTTTAATAAGTAAAAGCATAAGTTCTTCAGATTTAGATTTTGATTAGTTAACACGTTATACTTCCAATTGATTTATGCTATGAAAAAAAATTGTAATAAGTTTTCGATATTGAGTATAAATGACTGTTTCAGTATGAACGAATCTGTACTTCAATTCAAATATATTTTCGGTAGTTTAGTTTAATATTTCCAATGGAATAAAGTAGTAATCCAACTCTGTATTTGAATATGCAATATTTGAATTGATAAAAATAGTAGAAACCACTTTATAATTATAGTAATATGCAAATCAGACGTAGTTAATTTGAATGAGTAAAACAGTAAAATTAAAAATAAGAAATCAGTGTTATCACCTTGGTTAAATTTCTGATGATGTGTCGTTAAAATAATTGTATAAATACATTATTAGTTCGGTGATAATATTTGTGCCTGTTTTGGACTCGCATTATGTAACATGGGCCTGATTCAGGCATAAGGGCCCAGATCCAGTAGCATAGTTTCGTTGCTTATTTGAATCAGTTTTGTATGAATTGGGCCAAAAATGAGCCCTATGCACAGCTGTGCATTGTTCTTCACTGGTCTGATTTCAAGGCCCAAAGCACACGAAAGCCTAAACGTAAATAAAATAAAAATGCAAGTTACAACTAGGCAGCTTTATTTGTTACTTTGGTAAGGCAAAAACAATAGTAGAAAATATAGCACACCTTAGGCTTGACCTCTTAAAATAAATGAGATGAGCCTCGTTTGAGAATAAAAATGCACGAGGCCCTCAATTAATTGTTATAAAACACTTAGATTTGGAAGAACCTTTTAGCAAATTTCACGGTCATTCCCAAAGTTAACAAGACATAGATATTTTAGGTGCGATTTATAATATACATTCTCAAGTATGGATGCACATTTATGTGACCCAAATCTAAATCTCAACGAAGTCGAAATGTATTAAAAACCACAGGCGTACTGGTACGGTGTGGCCCGAAATGCATTTTCGCAATGTTGCAATTCTTTTAAAAGTGATAAAGCGGAATATTAATAATGAACATAAATTGGAATATATAAAGAAATGAGATAAAAATAAATACAACAGTTGAGTGACCGTGCTAGAACCACGGAATTCGGGAGTGCTTAACACCTTCTCCCGGATTAACAGAAATCCTTATTCGGATTTTTAGTTCGCAGACTGTAACAGAGTCAAACTTTTATCGGTTCGAGATTGAACCGGTAACTTGGGACACCATTATATTCTCAAGTGGCGACTCAGAAAATTTAAATAAACTAATCCGATTCCGACTGTCCTTAAATTGGAAAAACTCCTTCACTTTTATTATATCCTTTCCCAAGGTGTAGTAAATAGGCGGGTAAGTAAAAAGGAGGTGTGACAGTAACCACATAAGCTCGATACATATGATCTACAACAATAGAAGCTCCAATAGGTGTAGACATATGAACATGAATATCAAGAGAACATGAGGCATAGACAAACAACGAGAAAAATATGATAACACATAAAAATAAGTAGAACAAGGTTCAAAATAACACTAAAGCATCCATGTGACACACCGAAACAATACATGTGATCACGATATCTGAAACAACTGCCTCATGTCTAGCCAGGAATGCATAGAAACTGGTGTCCTCTACCTAACTGACCTTCCCCTCTATGACAGCCTCGAATAAGCTAAGCTCCACCCCAAGCTAGTTGTGCAGGTGGTGTAATTTGTTGTACTAGAGCCATGGACTGGGTGCCCTGACATGGTGCATTACTTAGGAATCTGGGTCAATCCTTCTTGATATGACTCAATTCATTATGCTCGAAACAACCCCTCATCTAGCAAGGCTGCTGACTCTATGACTGCCCCTGAGAACCTGAATTTTTGCTCGAAAAATCCTGGAAAGACAGGAGCATGATATGAGCTATGTGCTAGTAATGCACTGAAAATAACTGGATTGGGCGAGTGATAAAAATTGTCATGCAAGATTGCTGAAGAATCCTCCAATAACATTTTTTTTCGATGTGATTGCACACAAGTTCTGGCTAACCTAGGATTCAGTACAAAAACGCTCTCTCTCTCTCACTCTCTCCCATTTGCAAGGTCTAGCTCGCATTTGCAAGCCTCATTTTTTGCGGTCAAATGATCACATTTGTGAAAATGGGCTACGGTTAAGGACTTCGCTAATAGATTGCTTTTGTGAACTAAGCTGAGGTCGCATTTGTGACACAGTGCCAAGGGAGTCAGCTTTACATTTGCATATCTTTTGCATGTATTTGTGATGGAGTGAACTTCACATTTGCGACTTCAGTAGGCCTTAGGCACTTATCGCATTTACAATCTGTGTGTTGCATATGCAGACATCGTAATTGCAAACAAGAGTTTGCAATTGCAACATCTGCATCTGGGTAAAAGAAGGGAAAATCAGTACTCTCGCTGCCATTTTTGAAGAAACATTTTTCTTCCCCAATTCATTGGTATGAAACTCTAATTCATTTTCAATCAATTCCCTATTACTTTTTATAAAGTTTTAACATCAAATCTATGAATTTTGTGATAAAATTAGGGGTTTAGGTAGAATTTGGGATTTTATAGAATTGGAATTTTAACCTTAAATTGAGGTCGGATTTTGAAAAAATCACATAACCGAACCCGAGAGTGAATGGGTAAGTGGGTTTTGGTCTGAATCTCAGATTTTGACCAAGCAGGCTCGGAGTTGACTTTTTCTAAAATGATCAAAATTGAACTTTTTTATTCGTGGGTAATTTCTAAATCTTATTTTGAATTGTTTGATCGATAATTGGCTGGATTCTGTTAGTTTGGAGGTTTGTTTGAGTGATACAATCATGATTGATTGTTGATTTAGTTGCGGGGTGAGGTAAGTGTCATGGTTAATGTTAACTTGAGGCAATTAGGACTTTTTTATCTATTTGCTACATGAACTATGTGTGGGGACGATGTGTATGTAATGTGACGAGTATATATACGTCTTCATTTCTTAAAGCATGCAGGTTCACCATGTTGTTGTTAGAATGTTTATTCTTTAAATTGTTCGCTTTCGTGCTTATTGCTCAAGTTGAGGTTGTAGAGATATTCAAAATCGAAATTGCTCATTCTAGCACCATGAACAATGGATTGTCATGCACATGCTTTTCTATATTATATGGTGAGGATGTGAGTAAAAGAACGAAGGGTGATGTCGTTCAATGCATTGAACTCATTACTTTTACTTTATACTTGAATTCATAGTTCCATGAAGGACTATGATATTACCATATTTTGCAATCCGGGGAAGGCCAATTCAGTGGCCGATGCAGAGTAGGAAGGTTGAGCGCATGGGTAGTTTGGCATAGTTACTGGCAGCAGAGAGACCGCTATCCATAGATGTTTAGTCTTTGGCCAATCGATTTATGAAGTTGGATGTTTTTGAGCCTAGACGCGTTCTTGCTTGCGTTGTGGAACGGCAATCCTTGTTGGAGCGTATCAAGGATCTCAAGTTTGATGTTCTTTACTTCTTGGTGTTTAAGGACACTCTGCAACGAGGTGGTAATAAGGAGGTTGTGAATTGTGATAATGGCGTTCTGTGGCTTCAAGGCTAGATTTGTGTTCCAAATGTTGATGGGTTGAAAGAGTTGATCCTTGAGTAGGCTCACAATTTGCACTATTCTATTCACCCAGGTTTCACGAAGATGTACCATGACTTGAAATAGCACTATTGGTGGTAGAGAATGAATAAAGATATCCTTTCTTATGTCTCTCGATGTTTGAATTGTTAATAGGTAAAGTACGAGCATCAGAAAATAGGTGGGTTAACTAAGAGATTAGAGATATTGGAGGGGAAGTGGCAGTGCATCAGTATAGACTTTATGGTAGGCTTACCATGAATTTTGAGAAAACATGACGCAGTCTAGGTTATTATGGACCGGTTGAATAAGTCCATACACTTCATTCCGGTGATGACTTACTATTGTTCAAGGCGGTTGGCTCATATTTACATTTAGGAGATTATGTGCCCACACGGTGTGCCAATTTCAATTATGTTCTGACAGAGCCACGCAGTTGACATTGCATTTTTTGCGAGCAGTGTTGTGTGAGTTGGGCATACGGATCAAGCTGAGTATAATGTTTCATCCTGAGACTAATGAACAGTCTGAGTGCACTATTTAGATAATGGAGGATATGTTGCGGACATTCTATATGGATTTTGGAGGTTAGTGGGACCAGTTCTTACCTCTAGCAGAGTTCGCCTATAACAACAGCTATCAGTCGAGCATCCAGATGGCTCCTTATGAGGTCTTATATGGGAGGCGAGGTCGTTCATCGACTTGTTTGAGTTTGGAGAGGCTAGATTGTTCGGCACTAATTTTGTCTGTGATGCTATGGAGAAGTTTAAGGTTATTTAGGAATGACTTCATAAATCTCAGTCTAGACAGAAGTGTTTTGGTGACTAGAAAGTTTGAGATGTTGCTTATATGGTGGATGAGAAGGTTCTTCTCCAAGTGTCGCCCATGAAGGGCGTGATGTGGTTTTGGGAAGGAGGGCAAGTTGTGCTTGAGTTTATTGGCCCGTTTGAGATCCTGTAGAGAGTTGGAGAGGTTTCTTATCGGCTTGTATTGCCTCCAAGCCGAGTAGAGGTACATCCGATATTTTACGTTTCCATGCTTCGGAAGTACCATAAGAACAAGTAACATGTTTAGACTTCGTCATGGTGCAGCTTGATGAAAATTTGGCTTATGAGCAGAAGCCGGTAGCTATTCTGGACTAGCAAGTTCATAACTTAAGATCCAAGAATTTTCCTTCTTTAAAGGTGCAATGGAGAGGTCAGCCAATCAAAGAAGCTACTTGGAAGTTCGAGTCTGATAAACGGAGTTTATACCCCCACTTTTTTAGCTGTCCAGTTACTTTTTTATGTCTATTTGAGGACAATCGTTTCTTTAAGAGGTAGAGAATGTGATGACCTGATAGGTCATTTGGAGAACTAGTAAGAGCCACGCAGGGCCCTGAGAGGAAAGGGGCTCACCAATACAGCTGATGGAGAAGAGTGAAGGAGTGCTACTACCTGTGGACTGGATTACCTGCTATAGAACCACCTACCATCATAACACGAATGTAGCGCCCCCAGAAAAAGGGACATCAGTACATTTGAATTATACTGGTATGTATGAACAAACTTTGCCCCAAGTAAACTCACACCATACACAAGTAATGAGCAGTGATAGAATCAACAATCAAATACACATGAAAGGAACAATCAAAGCCAAACAAGTTTACAATCTCTTCTTTTCTCCTTCAACATTATCACATCAATGATTTCATAATTTTTCTCATATTTTTATTTCAATAGTGATTTCGGTCACGTTGCACCCTTATTACCTCGGCCACCCTTATTACTTCGTGTTGCGACACACAACCATCCCACTGAACAATCACAATTCACAAACAACACAACAACAAAAACAATTCACAAAGAACAACAACAACAATTCTCAAGAATTTCCGTAGCCGACAATACCATTTCCATCATATTCAACAACTCATATGCAAATTTAAGTCACCACAATAATTACCCACAACAAGCCAAATATGTTATTACCCTAGTTGTTCCAATTGCATCATTTACGATTTCCTTCCATCATTTGTTTCTCAGCTCTTACCACATAACACTTTCACAATCACTCGTTGGGTTTATTGCCAATTACTTGAACCATTATATCGGGAGACTTAACCACATACAATTAAACCATACCAATCAGAAGAATTTCAAAAACAATCCACGTAGATATCATATACAAAACATTCGTACACCAAACAAAGTGATTTTACAAAGTTCAAAGTTAGTCATACATACTTGGAGCCAAATTCCCTTTTTAACTTCTACTTTTAACTCACCCAACAGTCTAGCAATGTCAATCTAGTTCACAAGTTAACAGATATATCTTAGAAATAAAGTTCACAATAACTACCCAAATTTATTTAGATTGACAACCCCTCTTTTGCAAACCTTTACTTCTACCCAACTCCTCTTACTAGATTTTAGGTATTAAAGAACATGCATACGTATTTCAACTTTCATTTTCAAGAATCAATTCATGAGAATCCCCCTTTTTATTTAAATCCGAAATCAATAAAAAGGGGTTGGGGATTTTCAACTGCAAGAATGGAGATGAAGATAAGTACTTGAAATTTTCTGGGCCTAGGTGAGTAGCCAGGTGATTGCCCTCATTCGCAACACCATTTTTCTCTCTTTTGGTTCATTATTCTGACTCTGTATATTTTAGGTCTTGTAGTTTATTTATACTCTGATAGATTCTCATGACTTGTGACACCCTGAATTGGGCTGTGTTTGGGTTTTTATTCCGCACATATTATAGAGACCTTTTGATAGTTTGTGGTTATTTAATTTTGTTAAATCTAGTTGTTAATGTTAACTATTCAGAAAAGACGAGTTGGATTAGTTGGCTAGCCTCGTCTTCACGAGAGGCGCCATCACGGCCAGTGCGGGGTTTGGGTCGTGATAACTTGTTATCAAAGCCTAGGTTACTAGGTTTCACGAGTCATGATCAGGTTTAGTAGAGTCTCACAGATCGGTACAGAGACGTCTGTATTTATCCTCGATAGGCTGTAGAACCTTTAGGAAAACTTCATATTCTAGAATTCTTATCGTGCGTCCTTGATTCAGCTTGAAAAGAAACTCTTGAAATTCATTCCACGCATTTGTATGCGCGCATGAGCGCTCAATATCAGATGTGCCTTGATGGCTTATGATTCCCTGATCGAGGGGCGAGATGTGATCTCTATGAGATTGATGTTCGGCCAGTCTGGAGGACTTGATGCCGGATATTTGCCTATGGCTTGAGCACCGAAGTGCTGATTATGTGAGCAAGTATTTTGAACTTATATGTTTGGATAGCTATGTGATGGGTATGTTAGTACTGAGAGATATATCTATATGACTTGGTAGTGACGAGGAAGTCGGTTGGATAATGGATGAACTATTAAATGTTTGATTTCTATTGTGATTTGATGTGTAGCCCGAGTTATGGGCGCGTGAAGAATCTTTTTGTGTCTCCTAGTTGGGGAGTGAAGTGCATTTCATGTGGAAATATGAGTTTAGACCCAGGAAGACTAAATGACTGTGTAATGTGTATGACGGTGGAAGGGATGCAAAAATGTTAGATTGAGGTGAAGCAGGTGGTGTGATCCTTATGTGCATGTTTGAAGATCTCATGTGTAAGTGGAAAATATGTGTTGAAATTTGAAATTTTAGGTCACTTAAGAGAGTGAGTTTAATGGTTACGAGGATGACTGCGATATTTGCAGAAGATTTACAGTACTAGATGAATTGTGTTTTCATAAGCTTACAAATGATTTGAGTTTAATCTCATAATGGTATTGTGGTATCAATAGAGTAAAAGTGTTATGAGTTGTTGAGTGTATCTTGATCTATGGCTTCGAGCCAAGTGGGGGAGTCTATTATGTGCAGTTGATTGCACAGTTAGATGCTATGTTAGTTCCAGTTTGAGGCGTGCGGGTGAATTAGCTATGGCTCATGAAAAGAAAAATTTCAACAAAGGTTATATGATGCCTCGTAGGTGTGTGAGAATCATAGGATGTCTTAGGTTGTTGTTGCTAAAGAATGCTCGGTGCATAGAGCAGGAAGATGCTTGTTTGTATTGGGAGGAGGTCATATTCTAAGGTGTCAGAGTGCTAATGAGGCACGGGTGGTCATGTTCATTTGATCAGGCTAATTGCAGTGTAGATAGAGTAAATGACTCTCGAGAATAGTTATAATGTGTTCAAGATTCTACATGTAACAATTGGGTATCTTAAAGTTGCATTTGTGATTAGGAACTGAGTCTGCATTGGAAGAGCTCAAGGCTTTTGGTATCCCTATGTTGATTATGGGATTCTATGTATCAGTACCAGGAAGGGTAAAGGCAATGGATTTAGACTCGTAGGAAGTTCTTCAGAGTAAAGTATTTTGGAATGTGGTACTTTTGGGAATGTTTAATAAAGTATTCAGCCACTCATGAGCCTTAGACGGTATGGCTTTATGCTTGGTTCTGCGTGGTAAGTCTGAGTTGATGATAGGAAATACCAAGTTGAAGATGAATCAGAAGTAAATTTAGATAGATGGGGTAACTCGGTAGTAGACCGGACCGGTATGGTGAGGATATGATTGTTCCTTGTGTGTGTTCGAGGTAATGAGTTATTATAGGTATTTTGCATCAATGCTCTTAGGTCTTGACAGCTTGCTTAGCTTGGTCGAGTTAGAAGGATTCAGTTATGTCAGGTTTGATTTATGCAAGGGGATCAGAGAGTTCTTGATGGTTTTTACTGTGGTTGGAGATGTATATTTTCTATGGGCATGTGGAGCGTAGGATGTATAGTGATTTTCTTCTAGGTGGGACAAATGGAAAGTTCTTGACTAGTTGAGTACGTAGATGTTTGTGGCTCAGGAGGGAGATGAAGTTCTCATGTTACATTAGAATGGTAGGGTATATGCGATATGTTGTGAAGGATTATGATTTGCGTGTGTAAGGTTACGATTCAGTTCTGATGGAAAGTCACAACATTCTTAGGTGGCACGGGCAGTTTTATGTGATTAGAGGAATGAGCATCAGATGATTAGGGTGAATTATCTTCAGATGATTAAGGAAATGGTATTGCTAATCATAGTGATTTGACGAGGTTATATATTTCAGAAAAGGCAATGTGATTAAGTTGATAGTATTTTGGTAGTAATGCGGCACTTTCTAGTTAGATCAACTGCTGATATCCGAGGTTGTTTGATGGCACCAGGGAATTTTAGAATACCTTTCATGGAATGATTGGGTACTTGAGGTGTGATATGTATTCGGGCGACAGAATTTGGGATCAGGTATGCCGATTTTTGTGCTACATGGAGTTGGAGACAGGAAGTTAAGGCTATGTTGTGGTTGTAGATCATGTGCATCAGCACTGTTTAGTGACTATCACGGTTTGGAGACTCGAGCGTATCATTTATGCTTGGTACGCTAGATTTGGAAGTGATATTGGATTCAGACTGGTTGTCTCAATGTTGGGGTATTCTTTACTATTACGCTATGAGCTATGCCAGAAATGCCACGGGTTGAATGGCGAGGTACATCGAATTATGTTCTAGCAGGGTGGTTAATATTTCAAAGACCAGCGGGCGGTTGGGAAGGGTTGCTTTTATTAATTGGGCCTTCATGATGGATGTCAGTGTAGGGGTATCGCTACATGTGTTTGGGTTATGTGGTATATCATATAATTGCACCTGAGGTTGCAGGTTAGGGTTATTACAGCTGGTTCGGGACTATGCAGAGTATATATGCGAGGTTCTAACCTTGTGTGTGATCTCGGAAAGTGAAATGTGGTTCTATGACTTAGGGGCTGGATTGGATTGTGTGATTTTAGTTAAAATGCATTATCAGACCTATATGAGATAGGGTGACATGGGATCACCCCCGAGTATATGCATGGTAAGGTTATTCAGCGATTGGTTGGCTTTTAGAATAATTTAGGGTACGTTCGAGGACAAATGTGTGTTTAAGTGGGGGGAGAATGTAACAACCTGACCGGTCATTTTGAACTTTTGCACTTTGATCGTCAGTTCTCAGACATGACTTGCCCCGTGTTGTATATCATGATTAATGTAGATCATTGGTTTTGATTTTCGGGAAGATTTGGAATGAATTTGAAAGAACAGTTTCAGTTGAAAGCTTTGAATTTGAAAGGTTTGACTGAAAGTTGACTTATTTGTATATGAGCTCGGATCAGATTTTTTATGATTTGGTTAGCTTCGTTAGATAGTTTGTGACTTAGTAGTGTTATCGGGAGTGATTTTGAAGGTCCAGTGTAGAATTAGGCTTGAATTGGCGAAGTTAGTATTTTGGCGAATTCCGGTTGATAGGTGAGATTTTTATCCGACTGTTGGAATGGAATTCTGAGAGGTGTTTCAACTTTGTTAGGTGATTCAGGATGTGTGTGTAAAATTTTAAGTCATTCGGAGGTGTTTTGGTTGGGTTTTTGATCAAATGCGTGTTTCAGAAGTTTTAGGAGAACTTAGGCTTGAATCCGATGTGAATTGATGGTTTTGGCATTGTTTGGGGTTTTTTGAGGATTTGAATAAGTTTGGATGATGTATTTGTAGGTGTTGGTGCTTTTGGTTGAGGTCCCGAGGGCCTCGGGTGACTTTGGATGGTCCATCGGACCAATTTGGGCATTTGAAAGTTGCAGGTTTTTCCCAGCTATTTTTGTTCCAAAGTTTTGTTCATTGCGATCGCGGAGGTGATGTTGTTATCGCATAGAACACTTGGAGGGTTAGGAGTTTTGTTCAATGCGATCGCATTCCAGAGGTTGTGATCGCAAAGGTTTATCATGTAATGCATCGCGGTCGCATTGGTGCCTATGCGATCGCATAGGAGGAATTGAATGTCAGCTATTTTGTTCTATACGATTGCGGTTGGGGCTCGCGTTCGCATAGCTTAAGGGAAATGTGCATCATGATCGCAAGGGTTTTTACACGATCGCATAGATTTAATCTAGAGGGGGAAATATTTGTGCATTGCGATTGCAAGCCTGAGGTCGCGATCACGTATAAGAAAAACCGGGCTGACAGAAGGGTTTTTAATAATATTTCATCCGTGAGCCTAAGTTAATTTCCTCCGTTGTTGAGCATCTTAAGAGCTTTTTGGGATAAATTGAAGAGGGTTTCGACTGATATTGATTGGAGGTAAGTCCTATGAACTAAAAACAAGATTATTATGTGAAATTATCCTTGAAATTCATGGAAACTTGGCTAAAATAGGAAGAACTATGGCTTGAGTTTTTAAAATTTTAAATTGGGATTTGAAAGGTCATTTGAGCTCGGATTTGAGAGTTCTTGGTATGTATGGACTCGTGGCGAGATAAGGAACCCGTTGAGGTAAGAATTTATTTCATTTGAGAAGTGGGACCAGGGCTCGAGTTTTGCTAATTTTGATATTTTTCGATTATTTTCGATTGAGTATTGTTCCCTTAGAATATTGTGTTGTATTCGCTCTGGTTTTGGATAGATTCGACACGTGTGGAGGCTGATTTGAGGGGCAAGGGCGTCGCGAGCTAGAGATTTTGCCGGTTAGAGGTGAGTAATGATTATAAATGATATCCTGAGGGTTTGATACCCCGGATTGCACATCGTAGTACTATATTGAGGTGACTTGCATGCCAGATAGCGAGCGTGGGGTAGAACACCGTTGGGGATTGTGACTTGGTCCGTCCCGATTGATGATTTTACCGCGTATTTGATCGAAACTTATTTGTTATTACCATGATTTGGGCTGATTGCCATATGTGGGCATCGTGCCAATTATTTGAACACTTCGGGTGTTTTATCACTGTTTTGACGTATTATTTGAACTTAGTCCTGTTGATATCTACTCTTTTACAAACTCGGCCAATTTTACTTAGATTTAAAACTTAACTCATATTACTAAATGATATTTTGCGATGAGAACTACTGTTTGACAAATGCTCGAGGGGCTTGTGATGATTTTCGGACTGAGTAAGGTCGAGGGACAAATGTGAGGATATGCTGAGTGATATGAGGTCGAGGGCCTCCGATATTTTATATTCCACGAGGTGGTTGAGTGATGTGAAAAGGTTTTCAGGCCTTGTGAGTGATGTGAGGAGTCTTTCAAGCCTTGTGAGTGATGTGATGAGGCTTTCAGGCCTTATGAGTGATATGAGAAGGATTTCAGGCCTTACTTTATATGCCACGAGGTGGCTTGATATTGCGCTTGGGTCGTAAGGGGCCCTTTCCGGAGGCTGCACACCCCCAGTGAGCGCCATTGATGATATATGGATCGGGCTGCACGCCGCAACGAGATATGGATCGGGCTGCATGTTGCAGCGGTTACTATATGATACTGTTTTGAGAGTGATCTGAGAGACAGAGCCCGAGGGGCTGAGAGTGTTTCTGTAAGTGAGCCTGAGATGCTGATACTGTTTTGAGATATTGCCCGAGGGGCGAACTTTTATGTGCTCATCTTGCATATTTATTTGCCTTTTTGCCTGTTATACTGTGGTATTTATGCCCGTGGGGTGGATTTTCTATGCTTATCAGCACTAACTGTTTTGAAATCATTTTTTTCGTAACTGTTGAAAAGATCATTTTCAAAAGAGCTTTAAACTGAGCCAAGATATTTTCAAAGATTTCACAGCCTTACTATTTTCTCAAAGGATTGTACCATGCTTCTATACAGCATGATGGTTTGCTTTACATTACTTCTTACGGCTCGGTTGTTATTTACCCTTATTACTCACTGAGTTGGAGTACTCACTTTACTCCCTGCACCCCGTGTGCAACTACAGGTATATATTCACCCGGTAGCGCATTTTGGCTGATCACAGGCACAACTATAGGAATAGCGAGGTGATTTCCTACGTTCACAACACCATTTTTCTCTCTTTTGGTTCATTATTCCGCCTTTGTATATTTTAGGTCTTGTAGTAGTATTTATACTCTGATAGATGCTTGTGACTTGTGACACCCCTATTTAAACTTACTAAAGAGACCCTTTGATAGACCGTGGTTATTTAATTTAGTTAAAGCTGCTTGTTAATGTTAACTATTCTGAAAAGACGAGTTGGCTTAGTTGGTTGGCCTCGTCTTCACGAGAGGCGCCATCACGATCAGTGCGAGGTTTTGTGACAGAAGGGGAGCTATATATATCTAGGTTTTGGTTTAGAGGAGGAGGATTTTTCAAAGAGAGAATTTTAGGACAAATTTTCGGAAAAATTGCTCAAGACTTAGGAAGTTCCAAGAGGGTTTTCTTTTGAAAATAAGTTTTTCTCTTTTTATTGGGATTTCCTTCTTTGTTTAATTTCGTTTCTTTAAATTTCAGAATGAGAAAGTCTGGATTTAGCTGGGTTTGACTGAAGAGTTTCACAACTTCAGGTTCATTTCTTAGCTTTTTCTTAGTTGTTTTGATGATTGGTTGAACACGCGATGAGTCATCGCTTTGTGTAACATTGATTGTATTCATGTGTCATTTTTCCGTAGTATTGAATGTAACTTTAAACACTTAATTGTCCATTTTATTAGTCCGCTCGGAATATTGTGTTCATGCATTCGGGTTGAAAACTTGAAATATGAATCCTCCAGTTCATGGTTGTATGTCTGCCATTTTGGCTGTAGTATTTGTTTTGCTCTTACTGGTGTTAGTTTTTAATGGTTTATGTAAAGAGATAAGCGTTTTGAACCATCGACTCGGTTCACCAGATTCTTTCATGAAGTTCTCTGGTTTTTTATATGAATTTCCAGTAAATCGAGGGGTCGTTTGGTCTCTGTTCAAATTGCATATACTAGGTTGAAATCTAGACTCTTTTGAAGTCATTTACTCTCGGTTTTAGCCTAAATCCTTTTGAATCCTGTTATCAATGCTTTAATGTTTGTGAGTAGTGTCTGAAATTGAATAGTCGAATCCATTGGGAGTTTTCATCACTGATTCCCCTTGGTTCTCAAACGAGAAATTTGCTTGAAGTGTTAGGATCATCTTGACCATGTTCGCGCCAAATCAGATTTTGTATGTACTAGTTTGAAATTCATGAATCAGGCTTGCAATTGACTTAAGTGTTGTGATTATCAAATTCCTGCTAGGCATATCTATCTGTGCAGCAGTTCGTGTGCTTGATTGATAAAAGAAACGATACGTTCAGATTTTTATTTCAAATAATTGGTAACCTCGAGTCTTGAAAGTTAACTCATTTGCTTCTTGATTTTTCAATTTGCTTAAGAAGCGCAGGATGATAATCTCCAACAAGGATATTGGATCTTTGGGCCCTGCCCTGTATAGTACTGACTAGTCTAAAGTTGATGCACATAATTTACTTCCTAAGTTGGCATCATTTTAGTTCTTTGATGTGCTTATTTATGCCCAGTCTATTTGTTAGTCTAATTCGTTTGATAAATACTCAGATATAAGTTTGTCTATTTGTTTTGTTCAATAAGTATATTTGTTGGTTGAGAGCATTTGTATAGAACCAAAATGAACAATCGAAGTAGGAAGAATTTTATGCAGAAGGAATTTTATGTAGAAGGAAATTTTCCAACAGGAAGGGTTATTGTCTCACATAGCATTCTAGGTCTTTAACCAATTTGTTTCTAATTTTCTCATACAGACGTGGATTTAATTACCCGAGTTGGAGCATGACATAGCCTAGGACATCTAGTCAGGATCGTTCATTCAAAAGTGGAATAAAAGAAGATTTTCTTTTCTTTCTATGATTTGAGTCTGTGTTTTTTAATTTTATGCCATCTTTTACCTTTTAGTTTTGAATGGTAATGTCGAGTTTTATTATTATTATTGTACTTTCTATTTTACATTTGAAAAGTTGTGTAATAAATCAAAAATCCAAAAAAAATTGCATTTTACATTTCCGTTAGGAATTTTCTTTAGAATACTAATTCTATAAATGAAAAAAATATATATTTTTGAGGTGGTTTTCCCTTTAGGAAATTAATATCTAGGACTTAAAATAAAATTATTTTTATATTTTATTTACTATATTAGGACCAAAAATTCAAAAAAAAATGAATTTTACTTTTAGTACCTTATTAAAAGTTTTCTTTAAGGTATTAATCTCAAAAATCCAAAAAGATTTTTTTTGAGGTGTTCCTTTGGGAAATTAATGAAAAATAAAAAAATAAAAAATTTCTTTTATTTTCATTAGAACTTTAGGATATTGTACATTGAAAATAAAAATATTTTATCTTTTGTTTATCATTAGAATTTCTTCTTTAGGCAAACAAAATTGAAATCCAAAAAATATTTTATTTTATCTTTTTCAGGATATCAAATGAAAATTGAAAATATGTTTCTGTGGTCTATTCTTTAGATTTCCTTCTTAAAAAAAAGAAAAAAAGAATCAAAAAATATTTTTCTCTTCTAGGATTTTTTCCTTAATAGAGTATTTGTTTTAAAAGAAAAAAAAAGGGGGGAAAAACATGCCCGTTAAGGTTGAGTCTAGAATAGGTCATAGAACATTAAGTCTAGAAAATTCAAAAAAAGGGGATTTGCTTCTTTTATTTCTTTTTTCTCGTCAGAGTAGTCATTAAGGTAAAAAAGAAAAAAAGAAAAAAAAAGGAAAAAGAAAAGAGAATGTTAGTTTGTTTGCTTTATTCCTGATCTGTCACGACCCTAGTTCACCAACCGTGAACATGTCATGACGGCACCTGGTCCCTATGACAAAATAAGCCTATTATTGCGGAAACATAATAATTGCGGAAAATAAATAGAGAAAATCAAATTAAATATCTAAAGGAAACTGTACTAAATGCCGGTTGGCATGTACAACTCGATAACACAAATCCGAAACGATTTCCCATAACCCGGAAACTCACGGGCAACACAGGCTAAAGAAGTACATAGTATGGCTCCAAAACTCTAGAATGTCTAACAACCGGAAGAGAGAAATCTAAGTACTAAAGATAGAGTAAGAGGGAGACTAGTCGGTCTGCGAACGCAGCAGATCGACCTCGATGTCTCCGATGTCCTCCTGCCTTACTGATAGTGCGCCTGAGTAGAGGTACCTGAATGATCTGCACATGAAAAATATGCGCAAAAGGCATGAGTACACCACAGCGGTACTTAATAAGTGCCAAGCCTAACCTCGGTTGGGTAGTGACGAGAAAAGGTCAGGGCCCTTCTGAGGCAAAAATATAACAATAGCAACAATTAACAATATGGAAAATCTGACATAAAAAATAAATACAGCGGTGTATTAAGGCAAATCAAGAAACAATAATAACTACAAGGATAGAGTAAAACACAGAGTAAACACAGCTCAATGTCAAAGATACCAATGAGGGTCTCCCAGGATACCGTCCTGTCGCCCTTTCCTCAACTGTCCAGTAGATCTCCCGGGATACCGTCCCGTAGTCCAATCATCAATGTATAGGGGAATCTCCCGGGATACCGTCCCGTAATCCCAAAGTAAAAGTTCAGGGGTATCTCTCGGGAATCGAACCCGTAGTCCTAAAGTAAACAAATAAGGGGGGAGCTACCGGAATACCACATCCATAGACAATCACAGATAGAACTAGCCTAGCATGCTTCACGTAGTGCAGTCAAATAATTTAAGCAAGTAGGCAGTCAAATCAACTACACATGCTTTTACTAATCTAGCATAAGTCATAACCCCAAATAGAACAAGGCAACTAAGAATAAGAACTAAGTTTCCATAGCTTAAGTAAAAACCGGGATTTCATCAATTGGCTCAAGTACGCGCTCGTCACCTCACGCACAAGGCACTCAAATATCAAGTAAAATCCTAAGGGGAAAGGTCCCCCACGCAAGGTTAGACAAGACACTTACCTCGAACCGGCTCAATATCAAAAGAAACTGTTCCTTTGTCACGAGTATCCGACTTCAAATGGCCCAAATCTGTTCAATTCAATTACATATCATAAATAATATTGCAAAAAACTGATTCCACTATAAAAATTAAAGCTAGGGCGCAAAAATAGGTAAAATAACCAAAATGCCCCTCAAGCCAACGTCTCGGAATCGAATAATTTTTACCTTTTCAGAACCCTCGTACTCTCACGAGTCCAACCATATAAAAATCTCCCAAATCGGAGGTCAAATGCCCCCTCAAACCCAATAGTTTGGTCTATGAACTTTCACCCAATTTTCATTCAAAAATCCAAAATATAAAGATGAAATCGTGGTTAGATTAGTGGGTATTAAGCATAAAAGAGTAGAGAATCGTTACCCAATCGTTGCTCTTGAAAACCCATCGAAATTTCTCCCAAGTTCGAGCTCTCTAGCTTGAGTTTTGTTAAAAATGGCAAAAACCCTCGTTTTTGAATGTTAAGTACTGTTCAGGTGTTTAAAGCATCACGAACGCGGAGGGTTACTCACGTTCGCGAAGAAGAAATTATTAGCTGGCAAAAATGCCCTTCGTGATTGCGAAGGGAGGAGTGCGAACGCGAAGGCCTGGGGTCTCAACCTATGCGAACGTGATTAAAGGGAACGCAAACGTATTGAAAGAAAAATGAAAGGGCCAGAAATTGCCCTATGCGAACACGAACTAGCGCATGCGAACGCGATGGGGAAGATGCTGAAGCAATGCGAACGCGTATAAGGAAAATTGGCCCCCTCCAGGATTATACTATGCGAACGCATGAAAGGGGGCCGCGAATGCGAAGGAGGAGTAAAACAACCTACGCAAACGCGATTGAGGCTCTGCGAACGCGAAGAAGGAAAATCAAACCTGCAACGGCTAAGAATTTTTCTGCAATTTTTCAAACAATAAAATGCCCCGTTGAGCATCCGAAATGCACCCGAGGCCCCCGGGACATCAACCAAACCTACGTACATATTCCATAACATCATTGAAACTTATTCGAATTCTTAAACCACCTTAAACAACGGCGGAAACAAGAATTAATCAAAGGTTCAAGCCTAAGAACTTCAAATTCCAATAAAACACACTTTCGATCAAAAACATAACCAAAACACGTCGGATTGACCTAAAATTTTGCACACACATCCCACATGACATGACGGAGCTACTACAACTTCTAGAATTCCATTCTGACCCTCGGGTCAAAAACTCACTATTGGACTGGAAACTTCAAAAATTTAGACTTTGTCATTTCAAGCCTAAATGAGCTACGAACCTCCAAAATACATTCTGAACATGCTCCCAACCCCGAAATCACCAAACGGGGCTAACGGAACCATCGGATTTCCATTCCGAGATCGACTTCACATTCTTCCGACTATGGACCATTTTTCCAACACTTAAGCTCTCATTTAGGGACTAAGTGTCCCAAAGCACTCTGAATCCTAACATCGAACGTCCCGGCAAACCAAAATAGCATAAATGAACTTAGGGAAAACAGTTAATGGGAAAATCGGGGCATAAATTCCAAAAACAACCGGTCGGGTCGTTACATCCTCCTACACTTAAACATTCATCCATCCTCGAACGAGCATAGAGAACATACTTGAAGTTGTGAAAAGACAAGGGTACTGGCTGCGCATATCCTGCTCGGTCTCCCAAGTCACCTCCTTGGCCGGCTAACCCCGCCACTAAACTTTTACCGAAGCAATGTTATTTGACCTCAACTTTCTGATCTGCCTGTTCAAAATAGACACTGGCTCCTCAACATAGGATAGATCCTTGTCCAACTGGACTGAACTGAAATCCAACACGTGCGACGGATCATCGTGGTACCTCATGAGCATCGAAACATGAAATACCGGATGAACTCCGGCTAGGCTGGGAGGCAAGGCAAGCTCATAAGCAACCTCCCCAACTCGCCTCAAGATCTCAAAAGGGCCAATAAACCTCCTACTCAGCTTTCTTTTCTTTCCAAACCTCATGACGCCTTTCATAGGCGAGACCCGAAGTAGAACCCGCTTACCAACCATATATGAAACATCACGAACCTTCCTGTCTGCGTAACTCTTCTGTCTGGACTGGGCTGTACGGAATCTATCCTGGATCAACTTAACCTTCTCTAATGCATCCTGAACCATCTCTGTGCCCAGTAGCCTGGCCTCACCCGACTCAAACCAACCTACTGGAGATCTACACCTCCTACTATATAAAGCCTCATATGGCGCCATCTAAATGTTAGACTGATAACTGTTGTTATAAGCAAACTCCGCCAATGGAAAGAAATGATCCCAAGACCCTCCAAACTCAATCACACATGCACGGAGCATATCCTCAATAATCTGAATGGTGCGCTTGGACTATCCGTCCGTATGGGGGTGAAATGTTGTGCTCAACTCCACCCTAGTGCCTAACTCCTGCTGCACGGCTCTCCAGAACCGCGATGTAAACTGGGTACCTCTGTGTGAAATGATAGAAACTGGAATACCATGCAAACGGACGATCTCCCTAATATAAATCTCTGCCAACCGCTCTGATGAATAAGTGGTACACACAGGAATGAAATTAGCAGACTTGGTTGGCCGATTCACAACGACCCAAATGGAATCAAACTTATTCAAGGTCCGTGGGAGTCTAGATACAAAGTCTATGGTAATATGCTCCCATTTCCACTCTGGAATCTCTATCTGCTGAAGCAACCCACCCGGGCGTTGGTGCTCATACTTCACCTGCTGGCAGTTGGGGCATCTAGACACATAACCAACTATATCTTTCTTCACCCACCTCAACCAATAGTGCTGCCTCAAGTCCTGATACATCTTCGCAGCACCCAGATAGATGGAATACCGCAAACTATGGGCCTCTGCTAGAATCAACTCTCGAAGACCATCAACGTTGGGCGCACAAATCCGGCCCTACATCCTCAATACTCTGTTATCTCCAATGGTCACATCTCTGGCATCCCCACGTTGGACCCTATCCTGAAGGACAAGCAGATGATAGTCGTCATAGTGCCGCTCCCTGATACGATCAAATAAGGAAGACCAAGAAACCACACATGCTAGAACCTGACTGGGCTCTGAAAGGTCCAATCTCACGAACTGACTGGCTGAGGCCTGAACATCCATCGCCATAGGTCTCTCTAAAGCTGGTAGATATGCCAAACTACCCAAACTCTCTGCCCGACGACTCAAGGCATCTGCCACCATACTGGCCTTGCTCGGGTGATACAGAATAGTGATATCATAATCCTTCAGCAACTCTAGCCATCTCCTCCGACGTATATTCAGGTCCTTCTGCTTGAGTAAGTACTGCAAACTCCGATGGTCAGTATAGATCTCACAAGGCACCCTATACAAATAATGACGCCAGATCTTCAAGGCATGAATAATAGCAGCTAACTCAAGGTCGTGGATAGGGTAATTCTTCTCATGTATCTTTAAATGTCTGTACGCGTAGACAATCACCCTACCGTCCTGCATCAACACCGCTCTAATTCCAACCCGTGAGGCATCACAATAAACTGTATAAGACCCCGAACCGGTAGGCAACATCAAGATTGGGGCTGAAGTCAAAGCTGTCTTGAGCTTTTGAAAGCTCGCCTCACACTCCTTTGTCCACTGAAATAGGGCACCCTTTTGGGTCATCTAGTCATAGGGGCCGCAATCGATAAAAACTCCTTCACAAAGCGACGGTAATCACCCGCCAAGCCAAGGAAACTACGAATCTCTGTAGCTAAGGAGGGCCTGGGCCAACTCTGCACGGCCTTCACCTTCCTCGGATCCAACCGAATGCCCTTACTCGACACCACGTGGCTTAAGAATGCCACAGAACTCATTTTTTGAGAACTTTGCATATAATTTCTTCTCTCTCAAGGTCCAAAGCACTGTCCTCAGGTGTTGCTCATGATCTTCCCGACTCCGGGAATATACCAGAATATCATCAATAAAAACAATAATGAAGAAGTCAAGATATGGTTCGAATACACTTTGCATCAAATGCATAAAAGCTACTGGGGCATTAGTCAGACCAAATGATATAACAATGAACTTGTAATGACCATACCGAGTCCTGAAGGCATTCTTCAGGATATCTGGCTCCCGAATCTTCAACTGATGTAACCTGAGCGCAAGTCAATCTTGGAAAACACCTTTGCACCCTAAATCTGGTCAAACAGATCATCAATACGAGGCAAAGGATAACGGTTCTTCACGGTAACCTTGTTCAACTGGCAATAATCAATACACATGCGCATACAACTATCCTTCTTCTTCACAAACAAGACAGGAGCACCCCACAGTGATACACTAGTTCGAATAAAACCCTTAGCAAGCAATTCCTGCAACTGATCCTTCAACTCCTTCAACTCAAGAGGAGCCATACGATACGAAGGAATGGAAATGGGCTAAGTGCCCGGCAACAGATCGATGCCAAAATCAATGTCTCTATTGGGCGGCAAGCCCGAAAGATCAGCTGGAAGCACATAAGTATAATCCCCTACCACTGGAACTGAATCAACAGAAGGGGTATCAACACTAACGTCTCTCAAATAAGCCAAATACGCGGCATACCCCTTCTCAACCATTTGCTGAGCTTTAAGAAAAGAGATAACTCTACTGGGAGTGTGATCTAAAGTACCACTCCACTCAATATGCGAAATACCTAGCATAGCCAACGTCACGTTTTGGCGTGACAATCAAGAATAGCATGATGAGGTGACAACCAGTCCATGCCCAGAATAATATCAAAGTCAACCATATCATGTAACAATAAATCTGCTCTGGTCTCAAAACCATGAATAGTAACCAAACATGACCGATAAACGCGATCAACAACAAGAGAATCTCCCACCGGAGTAGAAACATAAATGGGGGCACTCAAAGAATCCTGAGGCACGCCCAAATGCGGAGCAAAATAAGAAGACACATAAGAATAAGTAGAGCCTGGATCGAATAGAACTGGTGACTCTCTGTGACAAACCAGTATAATACCTGTGATGACAGAATCGAAGGCAACAACCTCATTGCGAGTAGGAATACAATAATATCTGGCCCGCCCCTCTCTCGAGTGTGACCTCTATCTAACCCGGCCTCCGCCCCTGGCTGGCTAGGCAGGTGGGGTAGCAGCTGGAGCTGTAATCATAGCCGGAGAACTCTGAGGACCCCACTGCGGCTGAGCAGTCTGTGAAGATTCACCCCTACCAAGTCTAAGGCAGTCCCTAACCATATGACGTGTATCGCCACACTCGAAACAAGCTCTGGGAGGACGCGGTGGAAGTGACTGGCTGGGGCTATGCCCACTGGAATGACCTCTGAAAGTACCCCGTGCACGAGGCGCGCCAGAAACTAGAGGTGCATAATAAGCTCCTGAGGTGCAGGTGGAGCTGGAGTACTGCCGGTTGCTGGCAAAGCTTAATGTACAGGGCAACCAGAATAACCTCTACCATAACGACCTGCTGATAGGGTACGGGCACCAGAGTAGTGACCCGACTCTCGAGACCTCTTGGCCTCCCTCTCCCCTTGCTCACTGGAGAGCGTACCCTCAATCCTCCTAGCAATGCTTACTACCTGCTGGTAAGGAATATCCATCTCTAACTCTCGAGCCATGCTGGACCAGATAAGAGGAATAAAACCCTCGATAAACCTCCGAACTCTCTCCTGAACTATCGCAACCAAGGCCGGTGCATGCCTGGCCAACCTGGTATAATAGATGGCATACTATGAAACTACCATAGCACCATGGTGCAAGTGCTCAAACTTCGCACGCCATGAATCCCCGAGGCTCTGGGTAACAAACTCTCTCACAAACATGTCTGAGAACTGGGTCCAAGTCAGTGAGGCATCCTCGACTGGATTGTCTAACTCATAAGTACGCCACCAATCATAGGCGGCTCCCCGAAGCTGAAAGGCGGTGAAATAAACCCCGCTAGACTCCACTATGCCCATAGTGCGAAGGATACGATGACACTTCTCCAGAAATACCAACGCGTCATCTGATGCTAAGCCATTAAACACTAGGGGATCATATTTCTTGAACCTCTCTAGTCTACGCTGCTCGTCCTCTGAAGCAGCTAACCCATCCCCGGGCTGTACTGGTGCTGCAGGCGGTGCAAGAATAATCTCCGGAGCCTACTCAACCTACACTCGCTGCTCGGGAGTGCGGACAGTAGGAGTCTGTGCTCCTCCCCCAGCCTGGTATGTGGCTGCAATAAGGGGAAGCAACCCTGCCTGAGCTAAGGTGGTGTACATGCCCATGAACTGAGCCAAAGTCTCCTGGAGCGCTGGAGTAGTAGTGGCAGTAGTAAGTGTACCAGGTGCCTGGGCTCCGACTGGATCTACTGGTGGCACCTCGGTGGCAGCTCGGGCAGGTGCTGTGGCTGCACCACGTGCGTGTCCTCAACCTCTACCCCGACCTCGGCCTCTGATAACGGTAGCAGGGGGCGTGGGTGTCTGGTCCTCTCGTGTAACACGTGTCCTAACTATCTATGAGAGAATAGAAGACAGAAGATAAGAATTGATGTCAAAATATCGCAAGACAAGGAATTCAAAAGAAATGAAGATTTTTCCTAAACAGTTACATAGCCTCTCGTAGATAAATACAGACGTCTTCGTATCGATCAGCGAGACTCTAATAAATCGGCCTGTGTTCTGTGACTCTTACGAACCAGAGCTCTGATACAAACTTGTCACAACCCTAGTTTACCAACCATGAACATGTCATGACGGCACCTAGTCCCTAAGACCAGGTAAGCCTATTATTGCAAAAACATAATAAATGAAGAAAATAAAAAGAGAAAATCAAAATAAATATCTAAAGGAAATTGTAATGAATGCTGCTTGGCATGCACAACTCGATAACACAAATCCAAAACGGTTTCCCATAACCCAGAATCTCACGGGCAACACAGGCTACAGAAGTACATAGTATGGCTCCAAAACTCCAAAATGTCTAACAATCGAAAGAGAGAAATCTAAGTACTAAAGATAGAGTAAGAGGGAGACTCGTCGGTTTGCGGACGTAGATCTACCTTGATGTCTCCGAAATCCTCCTGCCTCACTGATAGTGCGCCTGAGTAGAGGTACCTGAATGATCTACACATGAAAAACATGCGAAGGAAGGGCATGAGTACACCACAACGATACTCAGTAAGTGCCAAGCCTAACCTCGATTGGGTGGTGACGAGGAAAGGTCAGGGCCCTACTGAGGCAAAAATATAACAATAGCAATAATTAACAGTATGGAAAATCTGACAAAAATAATAAATACAGCGGTGTATTAAAGCAAATCAAGAAACAATAATAACTACAAGGATAAAGTAAAACACAAAGTAAACACAGCTCAATGTCAAAGATACCAATGAGGGTCTCCCAGGATACCGTCCTGTAGCCCTTTCCTTAACTGTCTAGTGGATCTCCCGGGATACCGTCCCGTAGTCCAATCATCAATGTACAGGGGGATCTCCTGCGATACCGTCCCGTAGTCCCAAAGTAAAAGTGCAGGGGGGTCTCTCGGGAATCGAACCCGTAGTCCAGAAGTAAACAAACAAGGGGGGAGCTACAGGAATACCACATCCGTAGTTCCAATGTAAATGCGCAATCACAGCCAGAAACAAACCAAGGAATAAGGTACGAAAGACAATCACAGATAGAACTAGCCTAGCATGCTTCACGTAGTGTAGTCAAATAATTTAAGCAAGTAGGCAGTCAAATCAGCTACACATGCTTTTCCTAATCTAGCATGAGTCATAACCCCAAATAGAATAAGGCAAATAAGAATAAGAACTAGGTTTCCATAACTTAAGTAAAAACCGAGATTTTATCAATTGGCTCAAGTACGCACAAGGCACTCAAATATCAAGTAAAATCCTATTGGGAAAGGTCCCCCACGCAAGATTAGACAAGCCACTTACCTCGAACCGGCTCAATATCACTAGAAACCGCGCCTTTGCCACGAGTATCCGACTCCAAACGGCCCAAATCTATTCAATTCAATTAGATATCATAAATAATATTGCAAACAATTGATTCCACTATAAAAATTAAAGCTAGTGCGCAAAAATAGGTAAAATGACCAAAATGACCCTCAAGCCAATGTCTCGAGATCGAATAATTTTCATGTTTTCAGAACCCTCGTACTCTCACGAGGCTAACCATATAAAAATCTCCCAAATCAGAGGTCGAATGCCCCCTCAAAACCCAATAGTTTGGTCTATGAACTTTCACCCAATTTTCATTGAAAAATCCGAAATTTAATGATGAAATCGTGATTAGATTATTGGGTACTAAGCATAAAAGAGTATAGACTCGTTACCCAATCGTTGCTCTTGAAAACCCCTCGAAATTTCTCCCAAGTCCGAGCTCTCTAGCTTGAGTTTTATTAAAAATGGCAAAAACCCTCATTTTCGAATGTTAAGTATTGTTCAGGAGTTTAAAGCATTGCGAACATGGAGAGTTACT
Source organism: Nicotiana glauca (assembly GCA_026770625.1). NCBI lineage: Eukaryota > Viridiplantae > Streptophyta > Magnoliopsida > Solanales > Solanaceae > Nicotiana > Nicotiana glauca. The sequence goes on along the minus strand of MU727054.1, from coordinate 146,202 downwards.
CGCGTTCGCGAAGAAGAAATTATTAGCTGGCCAAAATGCCGTTCGCGATCGCGAAGGGAGGAGTGCGAATGCAAAGGCCTGGGGTCTCAACCTATGCGAACGCGATGAAAGGGAACGAGAATGCATTGAAGGAAAAATGAAAGGGCCAAAAATTGCCATATGCGAACGCGACGTTGCACATGGAAACGCGATGGGGAAGATGCTGAAGCAATGCGAACGCTGGGTGGGTACCGCGGGGTGGGTACGCGAACGCGTATAAAGAAAATTGGCCCCTTTTAGGATTACACTACGCGAACACCTGAGAGGGGGCCGCTAATGCGAAGGAGGAGTAAAACAACCTTTGCGAATGCGATCGAGGATCTACAAACGCGAAGAAGGAAAATCAAATCTGCAACGGCTGAGAATTTTTCTGCAATTTTTCAAACACTAAAATGCCCCGTTGAGCATCTGAAACACACTCGAGGCCCCCGGGACGTCAACCAAACCTATGGACATATTCTATAACATCATTCAAACTTGTTACCACCTTAAACAATGCCGGAAACACGAATTAATCAAAGATTCAAGCCTACGAACTTCAAATTCCAACAAAACACACTTTTGATAAAAAACCTAACCAAAAAACGTCCGATTGACCTGAAATTTTGCACACACATCCCAAATGACATAACAGAACTACTGAAAATTCTGTAATTTGATTCCAACCCTCGGATCAATGACTCACTATCGGACTGGAAACTTCAAAAATTCAAACTTCGGCATTTCAAGCCTAAATTTGCTACGAACCTCCAAAATACATTCCGAACATGCTCGCAACCCCGAAATCACTTAACGGAGCTAACAGAACTATCAGATTTCCATTCCGAGGTTGTATTCACACTGTTCCAACTGTGGACCATTTTTCCAACACTTAAGCTCTCATTTAGGGACTAAGTGTCCCAAAGCACTCCGAATCCTATCACCGAACGTCCCAACAAACCAAAATAGCATAAGCGAACTTAGAGAAAGCTGTTAGTGGGAAAATCGGGGTGTAAATTCCAAAAAAACCGGCCGGGTCGTTACATGATCTTCCAGAACTACACAAAGATCTGATTCATGCGGGATCATGATACGTAGGCAACCTACATAGGGTTCGATCGAATCATTTTTTTAATTATTAAAAAAAAAAGGAAAAATGAAATAAAGAAAGAAAAAGAAAAGGAAAAAAGAGGTAGTTGAAATGAACAATTGGGATGATGCCAACTGACCTTTGTACTCTGGAGGTCATTTTATAACCGATAATTGTGTCTAGGTGCATTGCACATTATGTGAGATTATTTTTTTTAAATGCCCTAACTCTAATATGATGGCTTCATTTTGTTGTATTCATAGAAGAAGGGTGGTTGGTTTGTGGTTTTCAAAGTGGTAATTCATCTCGACAACACAAAATCAAAAGGCAATGGCAGACAACAACAAAACTGGGTTGGTTGATACCGGGGCCCGAAAGCAGTTGGTTGAAATGGACAATGGGTTGGTTGAAGAGGTAAAAATGTCAAGACAACACATGGTGGACATGTATTAGGCTTGGATGACAGGGAAAGCACCACCCCTCCCCCACTGCCTAGCTTTCCAGATGCTACTCTTACCCAAACTCTGAACACAATGCCAGATGATCATCCATATTCTCCAGATACACCTGCTTATCACAGCTTTCCCAACCATCTTAGTAGCTCCATCACACGTCCTCCAACTATCTTTTCCCAAAAGTGCCCTTTTGTCACATCCACTATCCCCGACAATGAATACCCACTAAAAGCTCATGATGCCTAATACTACCCCTCAGAGGTTGCCCATAAGGTTCCCCACCCATACAAACAAGGCAAGCGAGATGAGCCCCATGTTGAAAAAGAAAGGTTCACAGGAACATAAGGGAATGACGGGATACCCACGAGGCTAAAAGGAATAGCACAATCCTTGGCGAACAAACAAGGAAGGGGAGGCTAGGGTAGCTGGCTTACAGAGAACTGGTTGCGTCCCCTAACGTTCGCCTGCCCGTGGGGTTCAAAGTGCCAAAATTTAACTTGTATAATGGGTGTGGAGATCCGGTAGCCTACCTAAGGATCTATGTAACACCATGTAAATTCGGCTTAGGAGTGAATGTGTTAAATGAGTGGTAAGTTTATATTTTTAACATGTGAAGTCCCATCGGGATGATAATTGGTAAAATAGTTGTTTCAAAATCAAGATGGAAGGAGAGGTGCATAAGATTTGACAAAATCGACTAAATTTGCAGAAGGTCTATCTTCCATCAAGTTTTAGTGAAAATGTGTAATGAATTAAGGAACAACTCAAGCATAAAAGTTGTAGCCCTTTGAAATATCTTTTCAAGGATATATTATGGAGCCCGAATGGATCTCTTTGTAAAAGGTTATGTTCGTTTTACGGAACAGTACCCGGTAGCATGCACATAAGTGCGACCCTACTAACTTGAGGCAATGTAACTGCCATTTAGCCCGCTCTGTAGCACGAGAAAACCTCCAAGTGCACGAGCGCTCTAGTGGGGGTCGTTTTAAAGCTATATTTCGTCCCCTACAGCCCCAAAATATAAAAACTTGCTCTAGAAAGGGGAACTCTCAAAAACCTAACTCCTTAAGGGTCCTTCCACCACCCAAGATAAGTTCTAATGGCGATTATAAGTTAATTTCAATTTCCCAACATCTTATTAACATGGGTAAACCCTTTGTATCATTAGATATTTGATTGGGACATCATTGTTGAGAGAAGGAAGCCTAGAACTCGAAATTCAAGGGTTTGAACTTCAAAAAGGTAATGTTTTCACCCTCAAATTGATTCTAGCATTGGTTTATTGATTTTAAACCATAGTTCATGAGATATGAGTTGATGGGTTTGATAGAAAAGCATGAACGATTATAGGTTTGGGGTGTTGAGTGTTTATTATTGGTTAAGGGTGTTGTTTACCTTATGGGTGATAACGAATAATATGGATTATAACCATTTGTGACTTTAGAATATATCTAGGATCAAGAGAATGGGTTGTTGGGTGTAGAGACACCATTAATAAGGAGTATGAAGCTTTATTTTCACCAAGTGTTTGATAAAATGCTTAAGTGACCAAAACATGAGCATTATAGCTAATGTGGAATCCCTTTGACTTGTATTCCTATAGATTAAAGATGAAAGGGTTGAAAAACATTATACTACGCTCAAGAGCAGGAAGTTAAGGTATGTAAGACTAACTCTTTACGTTTGGGAATGTCTATGATTCTCCCTACGTCCCATTCATTATGATCATTACCAATTTCCTCAGAAAGAAACTACACCTTAGTTCCCAGAATAGTAGTAAGACTTCTATTCTCTAGATGGCATGGCCTCATAACCATTCGAAATTGTATGAGTTTCAGTTATGACAAATCAACTTATTATGAATACTCATCACAGTCTAATCCTATTCATTATTCTAGTATCATGTAACACAGTATGGCTTATTATTTCAGTATCATGTATTGCAATATGATTCTCAGTTCCTGATTTTATATTCCTGAAAGTTGAACACCTGTACTTGGTCCTGAGGCCGTAGTTTATGCTTTATGCATATTTGGGACTGAGGCCGTAGTTTATGTTTTATGCAATTTTGGGCCTGAGGTCGTAGTTATATATAGGTATACTTGGGCCTGAGGTCGTAGCTTGTGCACATATATATATATATTGGGCCCGAGGCCGTAGCTTATCAAATAAACAGGTTGTTCATCACTTAGAAAAGGGAGTATTCACATCTTTACTTCCTTGTTCAATTATCAGTTTATCAGCTAGCAGTTCAGTTTCTGTTTAAGTATTTACAGTTCTTTTGCTCAGCTATTTTACATACTAGTACAATTCAAATGTACGTGCGCCCCTTTCTCCCGGGGCCTGTATCTCACGATGCATATAACAATTTGCAGGTTGATGATTCAGCTTGCTAGGACATCTAGTATCACCTATTAGTGAGCCCCAATCTTTCGGGGCCTTATCTCTCTTTTGTTTTAGTCATTATATTATTTCAGTTAATAAGGTATACCGGGGACCTTGTGCTAGTAAACAGTTGACATTTTCAGTATTCTTTAGAGGCTTCATAGACTATAACCCAGTCAGTCAGATATTAGCAGGCTTTCATGTGTTAGCCTTGTCGGCTACTTGTTTATACTTGCAGACCTTTTAGTATTTTTTCCACATCGTTGATATTTTAGTCAGGCTTTTTAGCATATTATCATGATTTACATTTATCTCTAGCTCATAGTTATAAAACATGTTGATCCAGCCATATAGTCGGTTAGCTCGATCACATGCAGTCAGGCACCAAGTGTTGGGATACACCCAGGCCATAGTTCGGTGCATGACAAAGCTTGGTATCAGATCCAGGTTTTCAAGAGTCCTAGGGAGTCTATGAAGCCGTGTCCAGTGGAGTCTTTTTTATGTGTGTGTGCGCGCCACACATGTAAACAGTTGACCACCAAGACATCAAGGATTATTCCATTTCTTTCATACTCTAGATCGTGCAGTTAGAGCTATGCTTTTAGGAATCTGTCTAACCCGTACGAATTGCGTATTTTCGAAAAAAAAATGCTTGCAAAAATAAATTACACCAGGAGGGCCTCAGCTACTAGCTAGAGGGCCACAACTAATGCTGCTTAGGAGGAGGACACTCCGCCCAGGGGGTTGCACCGGGCTCAGTGCCTAGTGCTTCAGACATGGATGTCAGGGGAGCTATCCAGTTGCTCACTCAGATTGTTGCTACCCAGGCTCAAAGGCACGGAGTAAGTGGTGTTCATGAGATGGGTAGTTCCAGGTCTAGGGAATTACTCAACATGAAACCTCTCGTCAGCACAGGCTCCAAAAAGGATGAGGATCCGCAAAACTGCATTAGAAGATATTTTTAGTGATACATGCTACAGACACTAAGGCAGTAGAGCTTGCTGCGTACCAGCTGAAGGATGTTGCCAACACTTGGTATGAAACATGGGAAGAGTCCCAAGGGTATGATGCGGATCCTGCGACTTGGAAGGAGTTTGTAGATGCGTTCCTAGAGTATTTTCTACCCATTGAGTTATTGGAAGCTAAGGCTTTGGAGTTTGAGAGACTCAGACAGAATGATATGAGTGTGCATGAGTACTACTACCTCAAGTTCATCTTTCTGGCCAAGTATGCTCCAGAAATGGTATGTGATATGAGGGCCAGAGTTAGGCGGTTTGTGTTGGGGCTTTTAAATGATTTATTTGTCGATGCTAATAGCTTCTCAGAGTACAGACATGACCATCACTAATATGGTTGCCTTTTTTCAAGGGAACAAAGACGGGTTGAAAGAAGAAGAGCAACTACAGAAAGAGAAAGGCAGGGAATTCAACACAAGAGCTAAGTCTGCAGGAAATTTCAGCCATGGGGGATCTCAAGTAGGAGGCAATCGCCAATTCTTCAGGAAATCAAAATTAGGACTCGCTCTATCTTCAGCTAGTGCACCGATTTAGAGGTCCAAGTTGAACAAGAAAAACCAAAATTTCAGAGCAGCAGGTTCACAGTCACATACTAGTATGGGCTATAGAAGCCTAGAGTACCCTACTTGCAACACGTGTGGTAAGAAGCATCTAGAGGTGTGTCGTTTGGGTACAATTGGTTGCTTTGGGTGCGGTCAACAGGGCCACTTCTTGAGGGATTGTCCATCGGCAAAGCAGAATAATGGAGGCAATGTAGCTCAGTCCACTAATTCAATATCCCATCATAACTCTCAATCTCTGCAAGGGCGCGACGCAACAAAGTCTAATAATGCAGATGGTGGACAAAACTACTTGTATGCACTGGCAGACCGTCAGGACATAAAGGCTCGTAGAGATATAGTCACAGGTATGGTAACAATATTCACTTTTTATGTTTATGCTCTGATAGATCCGGGATCCACCCTATCTTATGTAACCACATATATTGCAAAGAAATTTGGGATAGAACCAGAAAAGTTGTGTGAACCATTTTAAGTGTCCACTCCAGTTGGAGAATCAGTTAGAGCAAGGTGTATCTATAGGGGATGTCCAGTCAATGTGCATCATCATCTTACTGTAACAGACTTAGTAGAATTGGAGATGTTAGACTTCGATGTGACCTTAGGCATGGATTGGTTAGAGTCATGTTATGCCAAAGTGGGTTATAGAACCAAAATAGTAAGTTTTGAATTTCCCGGTGAACCAGTCTTAGAATGGAAGGGTGATGCAGTAACACCTAGGGGTAGGTTTATTTCCTACCTTAAAGCTAGAAAAATAATCTCCAAGGGATATATCTACCACCTGGTTCGAGTTAAGGATACAGATGCTCAGATCCCCAATATCCATTTGGTAACTATTGTGAATGAGTTTCTAGAAGTGTTTCCCAAAGATCTCCCTGGAATCCCTCCCGATAGAGAGATTGACTTTTTAATTGATCTACTTCCAGACACTAAGCCGATATCTACTCCGCCTTAGAGAATGGCTAGTAGAGTTGAAAGAGCTAAAAGTCCAGTTGAAAGATCTTCTAAATAAGGGATTTATAAAGGCAAGTGTCTCACCTTGGGGCGCACCGGTCTTGTTTGTCCGAAAGAAGGATGGGTATTTGCGTTTGTGCATTGACTATCGTCAGTTGAATAAAGTCACCATCAAGAACAAGTATCCTCTCCCCAAAATAGATGACTTATTTGATCAACTTTAGGGTGCCCAGTACTATTCGAAGATTGATCTTAGAAGGTTAAGGAAGTTGATATTCCAAAAACAACTTTTAGGACTCGATATGGGCATTTCGAATTTTTGGTAATGTCATTTGGTTTAACGAATGCACCAGCAGCTTTCATGGAACTTATGAATAGGGTCTTCAAGCCTTATCTTGATTTGTTTGTTATCGTGTTTATTGATGACATCTTGATTTATTCCCATAGCAAGACTAATCATACAGAAAATCTCAGAATTGTGTTGCAGACACTGCAGGATCACAAGCTATATGCAAAATTTTCCAAGTGTGAATTTTGGTTGAAATCAGTAGCATTTTTGGGCCATGTCATCTCAGGGGAAGGCGTGAAAGTGGAACGATATGAAAAAGAATATAACAGATTTCGTGGCTAAGTGTCCAAATTGACAGCAGGTGAAAGTCAAACACTAGAGGCCTGGTGATTTAACTCAGAATATAGAAATTCTCATTTTGAAATGGGAGATGATAAACATGGACTTCATAACCGGTCTACCTCGCTCGTTCCGGAGGCATGATTCTATTTGGGTGATTGTAGACCGGCTTACCAAGTCAGCTCATTTCTTGCCAGTGAAGACTACAGATTCGGCCGAGGATTATGCCAAGTTGTATATCAAAGAAATTGTCTGATTGCATAGGACTCCCTTGTCTATTATCTCAGGTCTTGGTTCTCAGTTCACAGCAAACTTTTGGAAATCCTTCCAGAAAGGATTAGGCACAAGGGTGAACCTCAACACCGCTTTTCATCCTCACACAGATGGCCAGGCGGAACACACCATTCGGACTCTGGAGGCATGTTGAGGGTGTGTATTATTGATTTGAAAGGTAATTGGAATGATCGTCTATCTCTTATTGATTTTGCTTACAATAACAGTTATCACTCTAGTATTAATATGGTACCGTACGAAGCTCTGTATGGGCGAAGGTGTAGATCACCAATTGGTTGGTTTGAAGTCGGAGAAGAGGAGTGGTTAGGACCTGATTTGGTCTATTAGGCTACGGAGAAAGTCAACTTAATACAAAGGCATTTGAAGATGGCTCAAAGTCAACAAAAGTCCTATTCTGACGTGCGGCGTAGGGACTTAGAGTTCCAAGTTGATGATTGGGTGTTTCTGAAAGTATCGCCCATGAAAGGCGTTATGGGATTTTAGAAGACGGGGAAACTTAGTCCCCGCTATATTGGTCCATATAGAATCCTGCGAAGGATCGGATAGGTGGCTTATGAGTTGGAATTGCCACAAGAACTAGTTGTCGTACACCCAGCGTTCCATATGTCCATGTTGAAGAAATTCATCTGAGACGCATCACTTGTGGTTCCTACAAAGATTATAGGGGTTAAAGACAGCCTGTCTTATGAGGAAATTCCAGTGGCTATTCTTGATCGACAAATCCACAAGCTCAAAACAAAGGAAATTGCTTCAGCAAAAGTGCTTTGGAGGAATCAAAGGGGTGAAGAGGCTACATGGGAAGTCGGAGAGGACATGATGTCTAGATATCCCCATCTCTTTGAAGAGCAAACGGAAAATATGGAAGGTAATTAACCTTTCCATTCAAGCCTTATATTATAATCTCCATGTCCTTCAGTATTTACTCAGCTTAGAACTCAATTATTGTGTACTCATTCAGTTAGATACACATGTATTCATGATATCTTAATATTTGCATATCACCATCACACATGTTTGATGTCCATAATGATCCCAAGGGGGAGATAATATAACACCCATAAATTCAGCTTAGAAGTGAATGTGTCAAATGAGTGGTAAGGTTATATCTTGAACATGTGAAGTCCCATCGGGATGATTACGGGTAAAATAGTTGTTTCAAAATCAATATGGAAGGAGAGGTGCACAAGATTTGACAAAATCGACTAAATTTGAAGAAGGTCTGTCTTCCATCAAGTTTTAGTGAAAATATGTAATGACTTGGGCAAACATGCGTACCATGAAAGTTGTAGGCCTTTGAAATAGCTTTCCAACGATATATTATGGAGCCTGAAGTGATCTCTTTGTAAAAAGTTATGTGCGTTTCACGGAACAGTATTCGGTAGCGCGCCCATTAGCGCGACCGCGTTAATTTTGAGGAAGTGTTACTGCCATTTAGCGCGCTCAGTAGCACGAACAAACCTCCATGTTCATGAGCGCGCTAGTGGGGGGCCGTTTTAAAGCTATATTTCGTCCCCCACAGCCCCAAAACATAAAAACTTGCTCTAGAAAGGGGAACTCTAAAAAACCTAACTCCTTAAGGGTCCTTCCACCACCCAAGGTAAGTTCTAATGGCGATTCTAAATTAATTTCAATTTCCCGACATCTTATTAACATGGGTAAACCCTTTGTATCATTGGATATTCGATTGGGACATCACTGTTGAGAGAAGGAAGCCTAGAACTCGAAATTCAAGGGTTTGAACTTCAAAAAGGTAATGTCATCACCCTCAAATTGATTCTAGCATTGGTTTAATGATTTTAAATCCTAGTTCCTGAGATACGAGTTGATGGGTATGATAGAAAAGCATGAACGATTATAGGTTTAGGGTGTTGAGTGTTTATTATTGGTTAAGGGTGTTGTTTACCTTATGGGTGATAAACAATAATACGGATATAACCATTTGAGACTTTAGAATCTATCTAGGATCAAGAGAATGGGTTGTTGGGTGTAGAGACTCCATTAATAAGGACTATGAAGCTTTATTTTCACCAAGTGTTTGATAAAATGGTTAAGTGACAAAAACATGAGCATTATAGCTAAAATAGAATCCCTTTGACTTGTACTGCTATAGATTAAAGTTGAAAGGGTTGACAAACTTTGTACTACGCTCAAGAGCAGGAAGTTAAGTTATGTAAGGCTAACTCTTTACGTTTGGGAATGTCTATGACTCTCCCTACGTCCCATTTATTATGATCATTACCAGTTTCCTCAGAAAGAAACTATGCCTTAGTTCTCTGAACTGTAGTAGGACTTCTATTCTTTAGATAGTATAGCCTCATAATCATTCGATATTCTATGGGTTTCAGTTATGACAAATCAACTTATTATGAATACTCATCTCAGTCTAATCCTACTCATTATTCTAGTATCATGTAACCCAGTATGGCTCATTATTTCAGTATCATGTATTGCAATACGATTCTCAGTTCCTGATTTTATATTCCTGAATGCTGAACACCTATACTTGGGCCTGAGGCCGTAGTTTATGCTTTATGCATGTTTGGGCCTGAGTCCGTAGTTTATGTTTTATGCATTTTTGGGCCTCAGGCCGTAGTTATGTATACGTATACTTGGTCCTGAGACTGTAGCTTGTGCGCGCGCACACACACACACACACACACACACATATATATATATATCAACCGAAAATCGCCAGAATACTAACTTCGCCANTATATATATATATATATAGGGCCCTAGGCGATAGCTTATCAGATAAACAGGTTCTTCATCATTCAGAAGAGGGAGTATTCACATCCTTACTTCCTTATTCCATTCCGACCCTCGAATTAAATCTCACCTATCAACCGAAAATCGCGAGAATACTAACTTCGCCAATTCAAGCCTAATTCTATATATATATATATATAGGGCCCTAGGCGATAGCTTATCAGATAAACAGGTTCTTCATCATTCAGAAGAGGGAGTATTCACATCCTTACTTCCTTATTCCATTCCGACCCTCGAATTAAATCTCACCTATCAACCGAAAATCGCGAGAATACTAACTTCGCCAATTCAAGCCTAATTCTATATATATATATATATAGGGCCCTAGGCGATAGCTTATCAGATAAACAGGTTCTTCATCATTCAGAAGAGGGAGTATTCACATCCTTACTTCCTTATTCCATTCCGACCCTCGAATTAAATCTCACCTATCAACCGAAAATCGCGAGAATACTAACTTCGCCAATTCAAGCCTAATTCTATATATATATATATATAGGGCCCTAGGCGATAGCTTATCAGATAAACAGGTTCTTCATCATTCAGAAGAGGGAGTATTCACATCCTTACTTCCTTATTCCATTCCGACCCTCGAATTAAATCTCACCTATCAACCGAAAATCGCGAGAATACTAACTTCGCCAATTCAAGCCTAATTCTATATATATATATATATAGGGCCCTAGGCGATAGCTTATCAGATAAACAGGTTCTTCATCATTCAGAAGAGGGAGTATTCACATCCTTACTTCCTTATTCCATTCCGACCCTCGAATTAAATCTCACCTATCAACCGAAAATCGCGAGAATACTAACTTCGCCAATTCAAGCCTAATTCTATATATATATATATATAGGGCCCTAGGCGATAGCTTATCAGATAAACAGGTTCTTCATCATTCAGAAGAGGGAGTATTCACATCCTTACTTCCTTATTCCATTCCGACCCTCGAATTAAATCTCACCTATCAACCGAAAATCGCGAGAATACTAACTTCGCCAATTCAAGCCTAATTCTATATATATATATATATAGGGCCCTAGGCGATAGCTTATCAGATAAACAGGTTCTTCATCATTCAGAAGAGGGAGTATTCACATCCTTACTTCCTTGTTCAGTTATCAGTTTATGAGCTAGCAGTTCAGTTTCAGTTTCAGTATTTACAGTTCTTTTGTTCAGCTATTTTACATATCAGTACAATTCAAATATACTTACGCCCCTTTCACCCAAGGCATGTATCTCGTGATGCAGGTAACGATTTGCAGGTTGACGATTCAGCTTTCTAGGACATCTCGTATCAGCTTTTGGTGATCCCTAGTCTCTCTGGGCCTTGTATCTCTTTTGTTTTAGTCATTATAGTATTTTATTTAATAAGGTATAATGGGGACCTTGTCATAGTAAATAGTTGACATTTTCAATATTCTTTAGAGGCTTCATAGACTATAACCCATTCAGTCAGATATTAGCAGGCTTTCATGTGTTATCCTTATCGGCTACTTGTTTATACTTGCAGACCTTTCAGTATTTTTTCCGCATCGATGATATTTCAGTCAAAGTTTTTAGCAGATTATTATGATTTACATTTACTTCTAGCTCATAGTTATACCACATGTTGATCCAGCCATACAGTTGGTTCGCTCTGTCACCTGCAGTCAGGCACCGAGTGTCGTGTTACGTCCAGGCAATGGTTTGGGGTGTGACAGTCTATTTGTAAGGCCCCATAAAATTTTGTACTTAAAACCTAGTAGCTCATAGTGTCAAGGTCCGAATATTGTGTTAGGAATGTGTAGAAAATTGTCATTTCTCCGGTCAGGAATGCGGTCGCAGATCAACTATGCAGACCGCATTCCTACCGTAGAGTGAAGCAGAAGAATTGTCAAAGTTGATGTCAAAAATGCGGTCCATTCTGCGATCGCAGAATCAAAATGCAGACCGCATAATCATCGCATAAATTCCTCAAGGATTTTGGGGGTCAATTCTGCGGCGCATTATGCGATCGCAGAACATGAATGTGGACCGCATTCTTGACGCAGACCGTGTCAGAACATTTAGTTTTTGAGGAGCAATTCAGCGGTCCATTATGCGGACCGCATGTTTACTCTGCGATCGCAGATGCGACCGCAGATTTCACCCAAGGCTTCTATTTTTTTTATTTTAAAACCCGACCCCCTTTCTAAATAACGCCCTAACCCCTCATTTTTACACATTCTTTGAACAAAATAAGAGAGAGGGAGGAGAGATTCTTGAGGGAAAAGTTCATCTTCTTCAAAAATCGTTTCTCGAATTGCTTGGTCTGAAAAATTCTAAAGCTAGTGTCTTCATCTCCATTTCTACAGGTAAAAATCCCTAACCCTTTTTCCCTTGATTTTCAGATTCTAATAGAAAGAGGGATTTTTATGCATTAATTCTTGAAGGTGGAAGTCAAAACACTCATGCATGTTATTTTTACCTAAAGATTAGTAAAATGGAAATGGGTAGAATTGAGGGGAGGTGCTCGATAACGCAAATAAGCTCGGATAGAAATTGTGAATTTCAATTCTAAGATATATGTGTAACTTGTGACCTAGATTGAAGCCGCTAGATTATTGGGTAAATTGTAAGTAGAAGATAAAAGAAAAAGGGGAATTCGACTCCAAGTATGTATGGCTAACTTTTATATTTGTGAAATCGCCCTGTTTTGGTGTACGAATAAACGGTATGTGATAGCTATGTGAATTGTTTGTGAAACTCTTGTGATTGGTTTGTTGGGTGTTGATTGGTTTGGGTAAATATTATATGGTAATATTTAGGAAACAATTGATAAAAAGGGGAATCGTAAATGATGAAATTGGAAGAACTGTGGTAATAATATATTGGCTCCTGGTGGGTAATTATTGTAACAACTTGAATTGCTTATGAATTGTGGAATATATAGGAATTGGTAATATTAGCTATGGAAACACTTGTTAATTATGGAATTCGACGGAAAATAGTATTGATGGTTATGGGAACACTTGTGAATCATTGTTGTTACTCCTTAAGGAAATGTTGTTGTGATCTTTGTAAATTGCTTATTGTCGTTGTTATGATCTTTGTGAATTGTTCATTATTGTTGTTGTGATTATTTGTTAATTGAAAATGTACAGTGGGATCGGGTTGTGCACCGCAACACGAAGTAATAAGGTGCGAGTTGTGGTGATAAGGGTGGCCGAGTTAATAAGGGTTGAAAGCGATCGTAATCTCCATTGAAATCGACATGTGTACCAATTGTGAAATCATTGATGAGGCATTGTGAAAGGAGACAGCAGGAGAGTTTGTAACCTGTGGGGCACTGATTGTCCCTTTGTTTGTCTTGATTGTTCCTTCCATGTGTGTTTGGTTATTGCTCCTATTGTTGTTTTCTACTTGTGTATGGTTTGAGGACTACTTGAAACAAAGTTATGTGTTGAAAACTTGTTTGGCTGACTTGTTATTTCTTTATGTATTTGTTTGTTGTTTCAATTACCGTGACTTATATGTCTATGGCTTGAGTTTACTTGGGATAAAGCTTGTTTATACATACCAGTACAATTCTAGTATACTGACGTCCCTTTTAACGGAGGCACTACATTCGTGTTATGATTGTAGGTGGACCCGTAGCAGGTACTTCAGTTCATCGGCAGTAGCACTCCTTCATCTTCCACTGGCCGTTTGGTGAGCCTCTTTCCTCTCGGGGCCCTGCGTGGCTCATGCCACTTCTATTTTCGGAGTCTTATTTTGGTTTTGTGTAAGGTATATCCGGAGCCTTGTTGACAGCGAGTACTTATTATCCTGTCATATTTTAGAGGCTCCGTAGACAGTGAATATGGGTTGTGTACTTATGTAATTATATGTCGGGCATTGTAAGTTGTAAACTTGTTAAATAAATTAAGCATGTTGTGTATGTTTCGAAAAAGAGTGGTTGCAGTTATGAAATGGTTAATCTTTTGGTTAATAAGTAATGAAAAATACAGGGGTAACACGTGGGTTAGGAAAGGCACCCAGGTCCGCTTGATTGGGGCTACTCGGTCGAGCGCCGGTCATGTCCCTCGAGTTTGGGGCGTGACAAACTTGGTATCGGAGCCTAATGTTTTAAAGTGTCCTAGGATGTCTCAGAGCCTTGTCTAGTAGAGCCCTTCTTATCGGTGTGTTGTCGACCACATCTATAAGTAGGGGGCTGCATGGACATTTAGGAATTTACCCCCTTCTTTATTATTCTATATCATGCGATGAAGTGATAAGCGGAAGTATTTATGCCTAACTCGTGCTCTGTTCCAAAATTTTCAGAAATGGCACCTAAGAAGCGAGCTAGACTCGGCCTTGGCGCCAACGCCACCGCAAGTGTGGCCGTGAATCATGTACCTGATGCCGTGGGTGAGAGTGACTCACCGGTCGTGAATCTGCCCGACCCATCTATTCCAGATCCAAGCATTCCTGTTCCGGTTGCAGCAGAGGATGCCACCATCCCTCCTGCCAATATTCCTGATTCTGATACAGTTCCAGCTTCTGGTCCCGGGGTTTCTGATGGGGACCTTAGAAGAGCCATCCGTATGTTGACCCAGTTGGTGGCCGCCCAGGCCTAGAGATCTCATGATGCCCTTGTGTCCTCCAGCGAACAAGGAGATTCCTCCAGCTCCAGAGGCCACCAGTTTCTACTATTGGCCCCTCCCGAATTCTCAGGCATAGACCCATAGGCCGATCCGCAGGATTTCCTTGATGAGATGTACAAGACCCTTCAAGTGATGAAGGCTACAGAGATAGAGGTGGTAGAGTTGGCTTCATACAGGTTGAGGGGAGCAGCGCGTTCGTTGTTTGAGATGTGGGAGGACTCCCGTGAGGAGGGAAGACCTCCGACTAGATGGGATGAGTTTGTAGATGCCTTCATGGACCACTTCTTGCCTACCGAGACAATGGCAGCTCGTGCCACTAAGTTCGAGGTTCTCAAACAGGGCAGTATAAGTGTTTGGGAGTACCACATGGAGTTTGTGTGGTTATCCAAGTATACTCCTCAGTTAGTGTCGACCATGGATGCCCGAGTTTGGTAATTTGTCCAGGGCCTTAGTCCTTTGGTGGTGAATGAGGCAGCTACAGCGGCGTTGCACTCAGATATGAATTATGGGAAGATTTTGGGGTTCGCTCAATACACAGAGGCTAGGAAGCTGAAGATTCGAGCAGAAAGGGAGAGTAGCAGCAGGTCCCGGTCAATGGGTCACTCAGGGAGACCAGTTTCGGGGAGAGGGTCATCAGGGCCATCCCGGTCATATGCTCAGTCCTCAGCGAGTGCACCACCATCCGTGCACAGTCATCAGCAGAGCAGTCACTCTAGACTAGATTCAGATAGTAGGAGGTCCCGCCAGTCCGATTGTTCGGGAGTGAGGTCTCAACAGCAGGGGGGAACTACATGCCCCAAGTGTGGGAGATTTCATATAGAGACTTGCTATTTGGATATCTCGGTATGTTATAGGTGCGGGGTGAGAGGTCACATCCAGCGAGACTGCCGTGCGCCTAGTCAGAGTATGGGTATGGGATTTGCCCAGTCATCCGATTCTTCAGTTGCTACATCATTAGTGTGTCCTCCAGCTCCAGCAGGGCGCGGTGCAGCTAGGGGTAGAGCTCGTGGTAGGGGTGGACCTAGCCGGTTTTATGCTTTGAGTGGCCGCCAGAGTGCTGAGGCTTCTCTAGATGTTGTTACAGGGATCTTGTCTGTTCAGGATGTTGATTGTTATGCTCTCATTGATCCAGGGTCCTCTTTGTCTTATGTCACCCCATTTATTGCTTCAAGTTTTGGGACAGAACCCGAACAGCTTCATGAGTTGTTCTCTGTATCGACTCTGGTTGGTGATTCTATTACAACCTCGCGAGTTTATAGGAATTGTGTTGTTACGGTGAGTGGTCGTGTTACCACGGCCGATCTTATTGAGCTTGTAATGGTAGATTTTGATGTAATCATGGGGATGGACTGGCTTTATTCGTGCTTTGCCAAGCTTGATTCCCGAACGAGAGTCATGCGGCTCGAGTTCCCTAACGAGCCGGTTATTGAGTGGAAAGGAAATGGTGTGGTGCAAAAGGGTAGGTTTATTTCCTACCTTAATGCTTCAAAGATGATTAAGAAGGGGTGTATATATCATTTAGTCCGGGTGACGGACACCACCTCCGATGTGCCTGCCTTCGAGTCCGTGCCAGTTGTGAATGAGTTTCCTGAAGTGTTTCTGGATGAGCTTCCAGGGATCTGCCAGATCNACGACCGAGTGTGTCGCCATGGGGCGCTCCGGTTCTTTTTGTCAGAAAGAAGGATGGGTCACTTCGGATGTGCATCGATTATCGGCAGCTTAACAAAGTCACCATCAAGAATAAATATCCCTTACCTCGGGTAGATGATTTGTTCAACCAATTGCAAGGTGCAAAGTTGTTCTCCAAAATTGAGCTACGGTCCGGGTATCACCAATTGAAGATCATAGAACATGATATTCCAAAGACCGCCTCAGAACTCGCTATGGCCACTTTGAATTTCTGGTCATGTCTTTTGGACTAATCAACGACACGGCATCTCTCATGGACCTTATGAATCGGGTTTTCAAGCCATTTCTAGATTCATATGTGATTGTTTTCATTGACAACATCCTCATTTATTCACGGAGCAGGGAGGACCATGCCATTCACCTCAGAGCAGTATTACAGACCATTCATCAGCACCAATTGTATGCTAAGTTTTCAAAATGTGAATTTTGGTTGGAGTCCGTAGCTTTTCTGGGTCATGTAGTATCCAGTGAAGGGATTCAGGTGGATCCCCAGAAGATTACAGCAGTGAAGGATTGGCCTAGACCCACGACCCCAACGGAGATTCGTAGTTTCTTGGGATTAGCAGGGTATTATCAGAGGTTTGTGAAGGGGTTCTCGACCCACACCTCCCCATTGACTAAATTGACGCAGAAAGAAGCTAAGTTCTAATGGTCCGACGCTTGTGAGAAAAGTTTTCAAGAATTGAAGTCAAGATTGACCTCGACACCAGTATTGGCCCTGCCGGAAGGCACAGAGGGGTTGGTGGTTTATTGTGATGCCTCCAGAGTTGGTTTGGGGTATGTATTGATGCAGCACGGAAAGGGCATAGCATATGATTCTAGGCAACTCAAGAATCACAAAAAGAATTATCCAACGCATGATTTGGAGCTTGCAGCATTTGTATTTGCTTTGAAAATATGGTGGCATTATCTTTATGGGGTCCATGTAGATGTGTTTTCAGACCACAAGAGTCTCCAGTATTTGTTCAAACAGAAGGAACTGAATTTAAGGTAGTGACGGTGGTTAGAATTTCTCAAGGACTATGATATGAACATTTTGTACCACCCAGGGAAGGGGAACGTGGTGGCCGGTGCTCTCAGTCGGAAGTCTATGGGTAGTTTGGCTCATTTGGGGGTGGATCAGAGACCCCTGGCTCGGGAGGTGTATCAGTTGGCCAATTTGGTAGTTCGCATTTCGGCATCAGACGAGGGGAATGTTATGGTGTATAATGGAGCAGAATCGTCACTGGTGGCAGAAATCAAGGAGAAGCAGTTTATGGATCTAGCATTGGCTCAGATAAAGGAAGCAGTTATGAATAACAAGACTTCGGCATTTTTGCTCAGCGGCGAGGACGGTGTATTGCGATGTCAAGGTAGGCTGTGTGTCCTGGATATGGATAAGCTTCGGGAGAGGGTGATGGCGAAGGCTCATATTTCCAGGTATTCCGTGCACCCAGGATCTACGAAAATGTATCATGACCTCAAGGAGATTTATTGGTGGAACGGTATGAAAAGGGGTGTGGCGAACTTTGTATCTAAATTTCCGAATTATCAGCAAGTGAAGGCTGAGCATCAGCGGCCTTGTGGGTTAACTCAGCTTATGGAAATACCAATGTGGAAATAGGAGATGATCAACATGGATTTCGTGGTAGGGTTACCTCGCACTCAGTGCAAGTTCGACTTAATTTGGGTAATAGTGGATCGACTCACCAAATCAGCTCACTTCTTGCCAGTCAAGTCCACCAATACTGCCGAACAATATGCTAAATTGTATATCAAGGAGATAGTAAGGCTTCATGGCGCTCCACTTTCTATTATCTCGGATCGAGGGTCCCAGTTCACAGTTAACTTTTGGAAGAAATTTCAGCAAGGTTTGGGTACTCAGGAGAATATCAGCACAGCTTTCCATCCACAGACCGACGGTCAGGCCGAGCGGACTATTCAGAC
>MU727054.1:42381-125510 GCA_026770625.1 Nicotiana glauca | reverse complement strand
TGTCCGAATTGTTTTCTTCCTAATGCTAGTGAAGTTTCTCTAATTGTGCAAGAGTAGTATGTGTTGTGATTACTTTAGGTCACCTGAACCTTCCTTTGATAAATGAAAGATTTATAAAGACTAACGTTTTAAGTAAACAACTAATGGTAAGTGTAGATTGATAATTATTTGTTTATATGCATGTGGTATGTTGAAACGATTAAATAATGTGGGACTCATTGAAGTGACTAGTTTATGTGCAAAATGCAACAAAGTAATAGAAAATGTGCAATTGTTGAGGTAATGAATTGTGTACAAGCAGTAGAAAATGTTGTAAATGTGTATTGGTGCTTGGGGAATATGTTTCGGGGGCTCTCTGACAGGTGGATATGCTCATACTTCAAAGGAAACTCTGGCGAAATTTTTCTAAAATATGGGAGTTAGTGAAAATTTTGACAATTTTCATATCATGTCCTTTAAAACCAATTGATTTTCAAAATCCTCATTTGAGGGCGAATGATTTTAAGTGGGGGGGGGGATGCAAGGCCCCGTAAAATTTTGTGCTTAAAACCTAGCAGCTCATAGTGTCAAGGTTCGAATATTGTGTTGGGAATGGACCGCAGATTTCACCCCGGGCTTCTATTTTTCTTATTTTAAAACCCAACCCCCTTTCTAATATAACGCCCTAACCCCTCATTTTTACACATTCTCTGAACAAAATAAGAGAGAGGGAGGAGAGATTCTTGAGGGAAAAGTTCATCTTCTTCAAAAATCGTTTCTCGAATTGCTTGGTCCGAAAAATTCTAAAGCTAGTGTCTTCATCTCCATTTCTACAGGTAAAAATCCCTAACCCTTTTTCCCTTGATTTTCAGATTCTAATAGAAAGAGGGATTTTTATGCATTAATTCTTGAAAATGGAAGTCAAAACACTCATGCATGTTCTTTATACCTAAAGATTAGTAAAATGGAAATGGGTAGAAGTAAGGGGAGGTGCTCGATAACCCAAATAAGCTCGGATAGAAATTGTGAATTTCAATTCTAAGATATATGTGTAACTTGTGACCTAGATTGAAGCCGCTAGATTGTTGGGTAAATTGGAAGTATGTATGGCTAACTTTGATCTTTGTGAAATCACCCAGTTTTGGTGTACGAATAAATGGTATGTGATAGCTATGTGAATTGTTTGTGAAACTATTGTGATTGGTTTGTTGGGTGTTGATTGGTTTGGTTAAATATTATGTGGTAAGAGTTGGGAAACAATTGATAGAAAGGGGAATCGTAAATGATGAAATTGGAACAACGGTGCTAATAATATATTGGCTCTTGGTGGGTAATTATTGTAACGAGTTGAATTGCTTATGAATTGTGGAATATAGTGGAATTGGTACTATTGGCTATGGAAACACTTGTGAATTGTGGAATTCGACGGAAAATAGTATTGATGGTTATGGGAACACTTGTGAATCATTGTTGTTACTCCTTAAGGAAATGTTGTTGTGATCTTTGTAAATTGCTTATTGTCGTTGTTGTGATCTTTGTGAATTGTTCATTATTGTTGTTGTGATTGTTTGTGAATTGAAAATATACTATGGGATCGGGTTGCGCACCGCAACACGAAGTAATAAGGTACGGGTTGTGGTGATAAGGGTGGCCGAGGTAATAAGGGTGGCCGAGGTAATAAGGGTGGAAAGCGATTGTAATCGCCTTTGAAATCGACATGTGTACCAATTGTGAAATCGTTGATGAGGCATTGTGAATGGAGACAGCAGGAGAGTTTGTAACTTATGCGGCACTGATTGTCCCTTTGTTTGGCTTGATTATGCCTTCCATGTGTGTTTGGTTGTTGCTCCTATTGTTGTTTTCTACTTGTGTGTGGTTTGAGGACTGTTTGAAACAAAGTTAAGTGTTGAAAACTTGTTTGGCTGGCTTGTTATTTCTTTATGTATTTGTTTGTTGTTTCAATTACCGTGACTTACTTGTCTATGGCTTGAGTTTACTTGGGACAAAGCTTGTTTATACATACCAGTACAATTCGAGTGTACTGACGTCCCTTTTGCCGGGGGCGCTACATTCTTGTTATGATTGTAGGTGGATCTGTAGCAGGTACTTCAGTTCATCAGCAGTAGCACTCCTTCATCTTCCACTGGCCGTTTGGGGAGCCCCTTTCCTCTCGGGGCCCTGCGTGGCTTATGCCACTTCTATTTTCGCAGTCTTATTTTGGTTTTGTGTAAGGTATAGCCGTAGCTTTGTTACCAGCAAGTACTTATTATCCTGTCATATCTTAGAGGATCCGTACACAGTAAATATGGGTTATGGACTTATGTAATTATATGTCGGGTATTGTAAGTTGTAAACTTGTTAAAGAAATTAAGCATGTTGTGTATGTTTCAAAAAAGAGTGATTCCAATTATAAAATAGTTAATCTTTTGGTTAATAAGTAATGAAAAATATAGGGGTAACACGTGGGTTAGGAAAGGCACCCAGGTCCGCTTGATTAGGGCTACCCGGTCGAGCGCCGGTCATGTCCCTCGAGTTTGGGGCGTGACACTATTGCTGTGAAATGAGAATTGTTAGAGAGAAAGATGACTTGATGATAGCATATTTTTGTGAGAGCCTGACTAGGGTGGCTTTGGACTGGCATACTTGTCAAGATGATGGTAAGTGGCATACGTTAGGTGACCTGGCTCAAGATTTTGTGCGACGCTTTCAATACAAATCAGGAGTTACCCTACACCGCTCCTCCCTATCTAAAATAGTAAAGAAGCTTGAGGAAAGCTTTAGAGAATTTTGGCTTAGATGGAGGGAGTAAGCTGCTCGAGTCAATCCCCCAATTGGTGAAGAAGAACTGGTTGAGCTTTTCCTACAAGCCCAGGGACCTACCTACTTCAGTCATTTGATCCCGACCTTGAGAAAGCTTTTCAATAATGTGTTAAAAAATGGGGGAGCTAGTAGAAGAAGGAATCAAGTCAGGCAAAATCGTGATTTATTCAAAAGACATTAAGAACATCCCAGTAAGCTTAGGTAAAGGAAAGAGAAACAGAAAATATGATCCGATGGGCTTTCTTGATCGACACTTCCAGCCTCGACATCGTCCCCATTGATATCCTTGTGCACCAGATGATCCTCCCCAATGCTACTTCTCTCAACAAAACTCCCAAAGTTGCACAGCCCTTTCCCAGTATCCAGCTCCACAAAATGCCTATCTACTCCCACGAGCCTACTAAAAACCCCCTGGATCAGGTTTCCAAACTAATCAAGCATTTAAGAATGAGAGATTGCGGAAGAAGAAAACCTGCACTCCATTGGGAGAGTCATATGCCAGTCTGTTCCAAAGGATAAAAATGTCAGACCCTCTTCCAAAGAAGTTTGAATTTTCTCAAAGGTGCGCATATTGCTCAGATTCCCCGGGGCATGACATAGAGAAGTTTTGGAATCTGAAGAACGCGATTCAGAAGCTTATTGATGCAGGCGACATTGTCGTGCAAAATCTAGATGCAGCAAACACTAGCCAAAGTCCATCACCTGTGCATAATGAGACGCATATGGTGGATATAATTTATTTTGAAAAGGAATATGAGAGTTCTTCTGATATCCTTGGAGGTCCATATGCTATAAAGCTTTCAGCGCTATCGGAAGTTGATCCTAAGAACAAGCAGGAAAAGGGGACCCAAAAGCAATTTGTTAAGAACAATGTGATGAATACTTGTGAAGGTCCTAGTATTGATGATGCAAAATTCAGTGGCTAAGATACCATGCTTGGTAATTGGAAAGACGATCCATTTCTTGGAGAGGAGCTTTGGTAGCTTAGTTTGTTGTCATTTCTGTTCTTCGGGTTATTTTCAGGGTTGTAATCCGGATATTTTCTTGCGACTCAAACCCTTCTATCTCTTTATTTTGTCTAATTCCTCTAGTTGTAGTATCTCCTTTAGTGTTATCTAGGTTTGTTTTAGGGTTGTACTATAGCCTATTTTGCTTATTTTGCTGTTAAAACCCTTTCATCGTCTATTTAATGCAATTCTCTATTTCCTACCATTTCTAGTCATTTTTGTTTAGTTCTCTTCTCCTTTTATAGTTATTTTAATGGTGGTTCGAGTGACATGACATGCACGCATAATTCTAGGCCTGATCTTAAATGTTGGTTCAATCATGAAGCAATTTGGAAGATGATAGGGGCACTTGAGGTAAATAAGAACAGATTTGGACATTTTGAGATCATTCGAAGCCCGAAGCATGTGAAAATGGGGCAGAAAAAACATAAAAGAAATATTGTTGAAATGCATCATGCCGTATCGGTTTGAAGGCAAAGGCAAGTTTGCCTCAAATTACAAGGGTCGTTCATGGTAACGAGAGTGAGAGTGTTGTCCAATGGTGTTTTGTATTCAACAGATGTAGAAGGCGAATGTGCGGATATGGTTATCGAGTCTGGTACAATCAAAAGATGATACAAATGTTTTCCTTAGTTTGTTTAATTGTGTAGTTATACTTGGCATGTTTTGGAGATTGGAACGACGAAGGCTTTTTGTTCTGATATCTAAACACTTTATCTTTTCTTACCCCATTTGAGCCTTACTTATTTTCTTTCATACCCTCTTGCGGAATCAGTAGTAAATATTAGAAACACAAGCGTGAAAGATAAGTAAAAAGAGACAAAAACAAAAAGAAGAAAAAGAATGAAAAGAGAGAGAAGGGAAAAGAATGAGAAAAGAAAAGAAAAGAAAAGAAAAGAAAAGAAAAGAAAAACAACAAAACAACAAAACAACAAAAGAGAAAAGAAAAAAAAAGAAAAGATGAAAAGAAAAATAGCAACAGTAGACATTCACGAACTACGTTCGACCTGATTTCTTTTAAGGATACGTAGGCAGCCTCACGGTTCGGTCCCATCAAAATAAAAATTCAAAAGTCCCCAATAAAAATGCAAGAAACTAGGGCAGAAGTTGTGGTTTTTCTAAGAAATTTGATTCCGAAAGTTGTAATTTTGAACCCATTTGAATTGGCTTGAGCCTTTTCTTTCTAACCCTATCCAAAAGCCCACATTACGGTCCAAAGAAAGACCTTCTAATTAGTCTTCGAGAGATTCCAAGTCAAGCAAGTAGAGGTGAATCATATAAGGGGCAACACTCCGGTCCAAACAAGGAAGGGTCTTATTATTTAAAATCCTCACGGACACCGTAAGGCGATGAAAGCTGAGAGAAATAAAAAATGAGAGAGTCTTATTGGTGAAAACCTTCACGGGCACCATGAGGCAATTGTAAGTTGAGAGAAAGAACAAAATGAGAGAGGCTTGATGGTGAAAAGCCTTCGGGCACTGCAAGTAGAATTCGGATTGTGAATCAGATTGGATAAGCACAGCATTGAAGCTCGGTTTCATGGCAAATAGGGTACAACCAGAGCTAAACATCAGATTTGCTTAATAGAACAGGCCGCAGGTGCATGTCATGGTCATTTGAGTTGGTATACACATCCGGTAGGTTTCTACTTGGTAGTTTTCTTGTTAGGAATCATCTCTTTCCACTGCCCTCTACTCTGTTCCTTTTGTCTTGTTTACTTCCTCTTTCTAAGTCGGTTCGGTCAGAACAAGTGAGAAATGACTTCAAAATTTTCCACCAACTTTCCAATTGTACAAAACGGGGTCTGGTGAACACATCAAAGCTTCATATGTCAGGAAAGAACAGAACGCACACTGAGTTGGAAATAGTCAACATGCTTTGGGATCCTTGTGCAATGCAAAGGCTTGGTATATTTAAATTCATGAACAATGCAACAGATGAAGGTTTAGGGTGAACAGATCAAAGGTATTTCCCCTGATGGAATTGACAAAGTGTGGTAAACCAGTGACGAGTAAGACCTTCCAAGCAGAAATCAAAGTTATCATGGCAAATGAAGGAGCTGTAGACCTCAAGGACACGGCCAGTGGCCTAAGTCAAGAAAGTACAGCATACGCAATAAGGGGGTGACAAGTGTCATGCTTTGGGTTCATGTGAGATACAAGGGTTGGTAAACGTCAGTTCAGGGGCAATGCAACTGATAGAAAGTATTGGTTTTGAACAGAGAAGAGGCATTTTATGTGTTAAGGAAGTGGATAGTCAAGGGACAAGCAAGATCTTCGAATGAAAATCAGTGAAGAAGAAACATACCTCAAGGACAAGGCCAGTGGTTTAAGTCAAGAAATAACAACATACACCTTGAGTGGGTGGCAATTGACGTGCTTTAGGATTCACGTGAAATACAAGGGTTTGGTACGTATCAACTCAGGAACAATGCAATAGATGGAGGGTGTTAGGTGAATGGATCAAAGGTATTTTCGGTGAAACACGAAGGTTTGGTACATATTAATTCATGAACAATGCAACAATGATGGAGGGTGTTTGGTGAATGGATCAGTAATATTTTTTGTGTTAAGGGTAACAAAGAAAGTGGTTAGTCAATAAACAAGCGAGGTCTTCGAGTGGGAATCAGTTATCAAAACAATAGACCTCAAGGCCAGAGCCAATGATTTAAGTCAAGAAAGAACAACATGCGTAATGAGTGGGTGGAAATTGTTGTGCTTTGAGATTAATGTGAAACACAAGGGCTTGGTAAACCATGAGCGATGTAACAGATAAAAGGAAGCGGGTCAGAATAGAGAAAGGGTATTTTTTTACAAGGACAGCATAGAAAGTGGTTAGTTAGTAAACAGGCAAGGTCTTCGAGTGGAAATCAGTCATCATGGGAAGTGAAGGAGCAATCTCCCTCAGAGTTCAAGGCCACAAATCAACCACCATGTTCTTAAACTGACAAGAGCTTTCTTTGATTTGAAACAGGGGCAGAAAATTTTGTTTGTTTCGGAGAAACTCTCCGTAGGGGAAAGAGCAAGCACCAAAATAGGTTTGAGCGTAAGCTCTCAGGACCTTCTTAGTTTAAATTTCAAAACAATCATGAGTACCATAATTTAGCATAAATATACCCCTAAGGAATATAAGTTTGTTTCAAAGATTGCATGTTTAAGATAGAATACAATTAGGAGTTTTCAGGACCTTCCTGGATAATATGATGTAGTTTAAAAGCCTATTAGATAACATGACTTAGCGAAAATAATACCTTTAAAAGATACATTTTAGATCTATAATTGACGTTTAATTAAGAGTTGTCAGGACCTCCCTGGATAATAAGACTTCGTTTTCAAAATATTCATAATAGTTGGTAGAATGAATCAGTTTAACACTCACCCATGTGCCCAGCTACCAAACTAGGGCAGAAAAATTTTCTTTGTTTTTGTTGATTTTGTTGAAATCTAGAGGCTGCCTGGAGAGCAGGGAATATATTTCAAGTCAGTAGTCAGAAACCTGTCTAAAGAGTAGGGAATACATTTCTGGTCAGCAGTCAGGAGCCTGCCTGGAGAGCAGGGAATACATTCAAGTCACCAGTCAGGAGTCCGCCTGGAGAGAATGGAATACATTTCAAGACAACAGTCAGCAGCCGCCTAGAGAGCAGGGAATAAATTTCAAGTCACCAATCAGGAGCCCGCCTGGAGAGCTGGGAATACATTTCAAGTCAGCAGTCAGGAGCCCGCCTGGAAAGCAGGGAATACATTTCAAGTCAGTAGTCAGGTCCCGCCTAGAAAGAAGGGATACATTCAAGTCAGCAGTCAGGAGACCGCCTGGAGAGCAGGGAATGTATTTTAAGTCAACAGTCAAAAGCCCGCCTGGAGAGAAAGGAATACATTTCAAGTCAGCACTCAGAAGCCCGCCTGGAGAGCAGGGAATACATTTCAAGTCAATATTCAGGAGCCCGACTGGAGAGTAGGGAATACATTCAAGTCAATAGTCAGGAGCCCGCTTGGAGAGCAAGGAATACATTCAAGTCAGCTCTCAGGAGCCCGCCTGAAGAGAAGGGAATACATTTCAAGTTAGCAGTCGGGAGCCCGCCTGGAGAACAAGGGAGTACAATTCAAGATTTAGCTTTCAAGTTCTTGTTGATATTTGGTAATGTGTTTCATTTTACACTTACATATATGCCCAGATACCCAAACTGGGGCAGCAAATTTTCTTTGTTTTTGTCTATTTTGTTGAAGTCAGGAGCCCGCCTGGAGAGCAGGGAATACATTTCAAGTTTAGCAGTCAGGATCCCGCCTGAAGAGCAGGGAATACATTTCAAATTTAGCAATCAGGAGCTCGCCTGCAGAGCATAGGAATACATTCAAGTTCAGCAATCAGGAGCCTGCCTATAGAGCATTGGAATACATTTCAAGTACAGCAATTAGGAGCCCGCCTGGAGAGCAGGGGAATATAATTCAAGTTCAACAATTAAGCATCCACCTGGAGAAAGGGCAACATCTCAAAATACAGTTCGGCAGTTAGGCGTCCACCTGGAGAAAGGAAAAATATCTCAGATTATAATTCAAGTCGACAATAAAGGAATTCTACCTGGAGAATACAAGTCAACAAGAACCACAAGAGCATGTTTGAAGATATAGATAGAATTTTATTAATGTATAGGTGATAGTCTAGTCTAGCTTCTTTTCATTTTTGACACAGTGTAATAAAGGGCTAAGTAAGCATTAGCAGCTGCAGTAGTAATAGTGAAATCACAGCTTCAAGGTAGTCCCAGCTACCAGAACTTCCTGAACTACACTGGCCTGATTTCATTTTAGCCAAGGATATGTAGGCAACCTCAAAAGCAGGGTGCGGTCAAATCTTTCGAAAATGCTTCCCACGGAGTATTCAAACGGACAAAAATTGCAGTATCCGCTCACTTTATCTTTGCACGAAAACTCTTCGTGGTTTCGAGCAAAGAGGGGCAGCTGTGAGCACGTAATTTTTGCCGTATATGAATTACTCCCACAAATTCAAGAAAAATATTTTTTTCCCATTTTTTACAGTTTTATAGGATTTTGTGATAATTTGTGTGCATGTTTATTTTACTTAAATCACGAAAAAATATAAAAATACAATGCATTTGTATTTAGGACTTAATTTTACATTTTTAGGTTAATTAGTAAGTTAGTTATTTTACAAAAAAATAGAAAATTACAAAAAATAACTCTTTTTGCGTCTTTAACTTTTTAATTTTACTTTTTATAGTTTTTATTTAATCTAGGGTTTAATTAATTATTGAAAATATTATGTTGAATGGTTAGTCTAATTTTTTAAGTTAATTTAGTTTAATAATTAATATAGGTCTTAATATTAATTTGAAAAGAAGAAAAAGAGAGAAGAAAAACAATTGGAAATTTGGAAGAGGTAAAAAAGTCAGAAATTAAAAGCAACTTGGGCCATGACCAACAAAAATAACCCCAAGCCCAACCCACTTCTTCTCATTAACCAGCCCAAACCCACTCCCAAGAACCTGCGACCTGACCCGTCTCCAGATAACCCCCCACTAAGGTAAAAGAAGACCTAATCTCAAAGTCCCAAACTCAGAATTTTCTTCTACATTTTAGCCGTGTCCAAATTCGCAATTTTCAGGTGAGTGAGCTCAATTTCACCTCACACGCACCTTATCCCACCACGTCAGCAAGATTCTAATGGCCTCTGATAGATTTTCATCTCTCATGTGTATTCTTGTGTATGAATTCTGAAAATATGGGGATCGTGGATTGATTTTGGAATCGATCATCTCTCTCTATCTGTCCGGGTTTGTTCAAGAAGAATATTCGGGGATTTTTTCTTGAAGAAGTGGATAGAAGCTTTAAAGGGGAGCTATATATATCTAGGTTTGGTTCAAAGGAGGAGGATTTTTCGGAGGGTGAATTTTCGAAGAATTTTTCATAAAAATTGCTCGAGACTTAGAAAGTTTCAAGAGGGTTTTCTTTCGAACCTATGTTTTTCTCTTTTTATTGGGATTTCCTTCTTTGTTTAATTTTGTTTCTTTAAATTTCAGAATCAGAAAAAGAAATAAAAAATATATAGGTAATTCACTCAGCTTCAGTTTTATTTTTGAACTTTGGTTTCAACTTGGGAATCTATTAAGCCGAAAATCAAGTTTGACATCAAAGTTTTGTGGCTGATTTGATTCATGTTTGCCCGTTGCTGTTGCTTCGAATATACATTGCTGGATTTAGCTGGGTTTGAGTGAAGAGTTTCACAACTTCAGGTTCATTTCTTGGCTTTTTCTTAGTTGTTTTGATGATTGGTTGAACACGCGATGAGCCGTGGTTTTGTGTAACATTGATTGTATTCATGTGTCATTTTTCCGAAGGATTGAATGTAACTTTAAACACTGAATCGTCCATTTTATTAGTCCACTTGGAATATGGTGTTCATCTATTTGGGTTGAAAACATGAAATATGAATCCTCCAGTTCATGGCTGTATGTCCGCCATTTTGGCTACATCATTTGTTTTGCTCTTACTTGTGTTAGTTTTTAATGGTTTATGTAAAGATATAAGTGTTTTGAACTATCGACTTAGTTCACTAGATTCTTTCATGAAGTTCTATGGTTTTTGACATGAATTTCCAGTAAATAGATGGGTCATTTTGTCTCTGTTCAAATTGCATATACTAGGTGGAAATCTGGACTCTTTTGAAGTCATTTACTCTTAGTTTTAGCCTAAATCCGTTTGAATCTTGTTATCAATGCTTTAATGTTTGTGAGTCGAGTCGAAAATTGAATAGTCGAATCCATTGGGAGTTGTCATCATTGATTCCCCTTGGTTCTCAAACGAGAAATCTACTTGAAGTGTTAGGATCATCTTGACCATGTTCGCGCCAAATCAGATTTTGTGTGTGCTATTTTGAAATTCGTGAATTAGGCTTGCAATTGACCTTAAGTGTTGTGATTATCAAATTCCTGCCAGGCATATCTATTTGTGCAGCAGTTCGTGTGCTTGATTGATAAAAGAAGCAATATGTTCAGATTTGTGTTTCAAATAATTGGTAACCTCGAGTCTTGAAAGTGAACTCATTTGCTTCTCGATCTTTCCATTTGCTTAAGAAGCGCAGGATGATAATTTCCAACAACGAAATTGGTTCTTTGGCATCATCCTTCCAATGAATTTTATAAACTTCACAGAAATTCTTTTAGGCATGCTCTTAATATATTTATCGTGATTGTTTTTATGTTCGTGTAACACAATTGCGATTCTAAAAATAAAATCGGAGTATGCATTCATGCAACTTTGGCCAACCTTTTCTTAATAATAATAAAATCATTATTAATTGTGGACATATTTGCGTGGCATAATTTTTGACGCGCCAAACAAATGGGTATACGTACGCGTAACCCGTTTCAAGATAATTTTTCTTATTTAAAAGCGGTAAGAGGTAAATGCACATAGGCTCTAAAACCAGTAATTAAATAATTGTGTATGCCAAGTATGTTCAAAGCGACCGTGCTAGAACCACGGAACTCGGAAGTACCTAATACCTTCTCCCGGGTTAACAGAATTTCTTACCCAGATTTCGGATTCGCAGACTGTATGCAGAGTCAAACCTTTTCCTTGATTCGGGAGTTTAACCGGTAACTTGGGATACCATAAATCTCCCAAGTGTCAACTCTTATTTTTTTTGATAATATAATCCAGTTTCGATTGTCACTTCAAGTTGAAAATAACTCCCTTTATTATACCCTCTTCGGGGGTGTAGTAGAAAAAAGAGGTGTGACAGATGATACTACGTTTAGCTTAATTGTGATGTTCATTTTTCAATTATAATTTGTTACGTGAATTAAACCAGTTTTAGTCAGTTTGGATTTTAATTAAGTGTTAAATTGACAATTTATTTTGTTTTGGTCTATCTATGATTTGGCCTTAATTATTTGAGTTGGGAAGTTTGAATGCCAATTGTAATTGAAGGGGTTTGAAAGTATAATATTGAAAACCTTAAAAGAAGTAATTAGAAACTAAGATAAGGGTTTTAAATTTGGAATTGTCTAGAAGTTTCTAGAAGATGATGGTAGGGGCTAAAATGCAATTACATTAGGAAATTAGTTCAGTTTAGGTTAAAAAAGGAGAATTTCAAAAATGTAAAGGACTAAAAAATAAGGAAAAAACCTGCATAGATAGATGTCTCAACAGCTGTCCATTTTCTGGTACAAATAGTACATTATCCCTAAATTGGAAAGGGAAGGGGCCTGATAGAATTTCCAAATAAGATTCCTTTATACCCCTCACCCTTATCTCTTTCATGCTCATATGCCCTATAAAAGGGACTTCACTCTCACTGAAAGAAGGGCAGAGAATTTTCAATATACTTTTATTCCCAAAAATACACACACGTTTGAGTAGAAAGGAAAGACTCATAGGTTGTTCTTTTGAATTGAATATGAGATTTTTCTTTTACTGGAATTTACTGTTGTAGTTTTTGTGCTTGCTCCTCTCATTAGTTGTTGTGAATTTTAGGCTAGTTATCATCAAGATTCAAGAATCCATTTTCTATTTCTTAGGTTCTGTTGATTCTTGCCGCTAGGTATGTAGAAACTCCATCTGTTACTCTCTTTTTGAATGTAGAAATGACAAGTTAGATTGTTGATTCCATGACTATGTGTATGTTCATTGTGTTTAATTATTAGATCTATCTACATTTGCTGATTAAATTGTATGCTTAAGCTAAAATCTAAACTGAAATCACTTGTTTGTTCTTTGAAAATTCCATCTGATGTTCTAGAATGACACTTGTATAAACTACCTTGATGCCTACCTTCTGTTAAGTGTGATTGTTAATCCTGGCAAACCATGCTGACTCTATTTGCTTTCATCTTGTTTCTGTTTAACATATGACTAATCTTGCCTCATTTCTTCTATTATTCTACTGAAACTGATTTTCCATGAATTTAGACCTCATCATGTGTATTTTTCTAATAAACATGTATTGTTTGCACCTGAGAATTATATAAAAATTTAAATCTATTTTATGTTTGCTTGATAAGATGAGGTTTAGTAGATATTTTTGAAGGCCAGTACTTGTGGATCTAGCCACCTGTTGGTTCGATTTACAATTCAAGGCATTGAGCAAAGTTACATATCTTTGGCATTTCCTTGATTTTGGGTCTATTATATGTTAACTAGATTCTAATTGTTTAAAAGCTCGGGCACTCTGTAATAAAGGGTGGGTGTTGTGACTTTAAGAGATGGTTCAGTATTTGGTAAACGACAGTATATGTGCTTAGGGGCTTATTCAGAAAGCTTGTTGTTCACTTATTGTATCAAATATTTGTATCATTTAATCTTGTATTCTACTTCTTGAAAGGGTGCGTAGTGTAAGAAGGACATAATAGTTTTTGTTGTTAATTAAATCATTGAAATCATTAGTAGGTCTACAATTGTTATTTTGAATTATCTTCAAGTGGTTAAAAATGTTGTATAACTGATTCATATTTGCCTATAATTGTGCAAATGCCAATTGATGAATCAGCCCCTCCCTTTTTGTCATTTAGGTTTCATTTAGGGAGCCCGATGCAAAAAATTGTTATGGTTAAGGCTGTCGTGAATTCACCTGAGAGTTTGCCTTCCTGGTGGGCTTTCGGTTTGTGCCCACTAGAACATATATGAGATTCGACTGGGCCATGTGGCCAGCTTAAGCTACTGTTATAGTGGCTCAATTTGAGCCCAAATCCTGAATTTTAATTGCATTAATTTGGTTTCAAACCTTCCCTCACCTCTCTCTTTAACACGTGAAAACAAAACATAGATTCAAGTTTTATCCTGTTTAAAATTAGAATTGTCTCCTCGAATCCAAAATATTTTTCTATAATCATGCCACCCAATGGAAATATCAGACTTAGAATAAACAAACCTTCGAATATCGTAGTTTGCTTTAGGCGTGTTTATAATAAAATTATCATAGCTACGGGTACAGTTTCTGTGACGTAGTTGTGATACCTAATTTCCAAATTTGCGTGCATATTTTATGTGACCTGATCATAAGAACTTCAAACGATTATAGAATAAACATATCGCGAATCGCAAGTGCATTTCATGTAGCGTGATTTGCGGCGTGTTCCAAAATGGCAAGTGTACAACAATCGTAACTTGTTTAAGAAATAACTCCATAAAACCTAAAAAGGGTTTAAAATAATTAAAAGTGGTTATAAA
This sequence comes from Nicotiana glauca, assembly GCA_026770625.1. Lineage (NCBI taxonomy): Eukaryota > Viridiplantae > Streptophyta > Magnoliopsida > Solanales > Solanaceae > Nicotiana > Nicotiana glauca. Next base: position 111,523 of record MU727054.1, on the reverse strand, counting down.
GTTAAAAGTGCACACTAGGTTTAAAACATGTAATAAATTAGATAATTAGGCCAAAATTAATAGTTAAGCGATCACGCTCGAACCACGGACCCCGGGAATGCCTAACACCTTCTCCCAAGTTAACCGAATTCCTTACCTAGTTTTTTTGGTTTCACAGACTTTTAATGAAGTCAAATTTTCCTCGATTTAGAATTTTAAAATAAACCGGTGCCTTTTGACACCAAATATTATTCCTAGTGGAGACTCTAAAAAATAAATAAAATAATTCCATTTCGATTATGTCACTTAAATTGAAAAAACTCCTTTATATATCTGCCCTCGGTATGGTAAAAGGAGGTGTGACACTATGATGTAATTAACAACAAAAATTATTATTTCCTTTTTACATTATGGCACCCTTACAAGTAGTAGAAGACAAGATTAATTGATACGACCATTTGATACAATAAGTGAATAATAAGCTTTCTGAATAAACCCCTAAGCACATATACGACCATTTACCAAATGCACAGCCATGGTTCAAAGTCACAGCACCCACTTTATTACAGAATGTCCGAGCTTTTAAACAATCAGACTCTGGTTAACATATAACAGACCCAAAATCAAGGAAATTCCAAAGAGATGTAACTTTGCTCAATGAATTGAATTGCAAATCGAACCAATAGGTGGCTGGATCCACAAATATTGACCTTCAAAAACATCTGCTAAACCTCAACTTATCAAGTAAACACGAAATAGATTTAAAATTTTGATATAATGTTCAGATGCAAACAACAAATATTTATAAGAAAAATACACATGTTGAGGGAAATCAGTTTCAGTAGAAAAATAGAGAGAAAAGAGGCAAGATTAGTCATATGTTAAATAGAAATAATACGAAAGCAAATAGAGTCAAAATGGTTTTCTAGGATTAACAATCACGCTTAATAGAAGGTATGCATCAAGGTAGTTCATACAAGTGTCATCCTAGAACATCAGATGGAATTTTCAAAGAAAGAATAGGTGATTTTAGTTTAGATTTTAGCTTAAGCATACAGTTTTACTAGAAAATGGATACATATCTGATAATCAAACGTAATGAACATACACATAGTCATGGAATCAACCATTTGACTTGTCATTTCTACATTCAAAAACAGCATAACAGATGGAGTTTCTACATACCTAGCAGCAAGAATCAACAGAACCTAAGAAGTAGAAAATGGATTCCTGAATCTTGATGATATCTATTCTAGAATTCACAACAACTAATGAGAGCAGCAAGCACAACAACTACAGCAGTAAATCCCAGGAAAAGAAAAACCTCATATTCAATCCAAAAGACCAGTCTATGACTCTTTCCTTTCTACTCAAATGTGTATGTATTTTTGGGAGTAAAAGTATATTGAAAATTCTCTCCTCTTTATCAGTGAGACTGAGGTCCCTTTTATAGGGTGTATGAGCATGAAAAAGATAAGGGTGAGAGGGGTATCAAGGAATCTTTTTTTGGGAATTCTGTCAGCCCCCCTCCCTTTCAATTTTGGGATAATGTACTATTTTGTACCAGAAAATGGACAGCTATTGAGATAGCTGTCTATGCAATTTTTTTCTTATTTTTTAGTCCTTTACATTTCTAAAATTCTCCCTTTTTAACCTAAACTGAACTAATTTTTCTAATGTAATTGCATTTTAGCCCCTACCATCATCTTCTAGAAACTTCTAGACAAGTCCAAATTTAAAACCCTTATCTTGGTTTCTAATTACTTCTTTTAAGGTTTTCAATATTACACTTTCAAATCCCTTCAATTACAATTGGCATTCAAACCTCCCAATTCAAACAACTAAGGCCAAATCAGAGATAGACCAAAACAAAACAAATTGTCAATTTAATACTTAATTAAAATCCGAACTGACTAAAACTGGTGTAATTCACCTAACAAATTGTAATTGACAAATGAACATTACAATTAAGCTAAACATAGTATCATCAACCTAAAATATTATAACATTATGTAAAACAACAAAATAATGATTGGTCAGAAAAAAAAAATTGTTAAACCAAATTGATCGAGGAAAGGAAAATAAACGGAAGGGATACTGGAGGACGACAAACTGTTAATTTCAAGCGATTCGAGCCGAGGTCGATATCGTTACACGAGCAACTAATTCTTGCTCATAGAAACTGGTACAGTGGTTGCATGTTATAATAACGTCTTAGCCTTGCCGGAGTGTCGTCACAAGACTATGGAATTTCGGTGGATGGCAGGGAGAATGACCTAATTTCGGCATCTTGAAAAGAGCCAATACCAACTTAGATATATTTCTCTTGCCAAGGGAACTAACTTTACGTAAACGAGACGGATTGAACAAACATTAAAAAAATGAAGAAAGGAGGCATAATACGATTTTCAAGAATTTTAGATCAAAATATCGGAGCAACCTGTAATGATTTGATAGATGATGTTAGTGGGCTTGGAAAGAGGAGGGGAAGGAGATTATTTGGTGAAGAATTGGGATAATTTTGAGGTATCTAGGGCAGTAGTTTAGAGCAGCGGTGCCGGAAGGCAATTTTCGGCGGCTAGTGTTCGTAGAAGATGAACGATTGAAGGAGTTTAAGGGTTTGGGGATGTGTCTCGTTCGGATAATTTTAAAGGGGGGGGGGCTTCAGTTCCCAACCATTAGATCTAAGGTGATCAATGCATTAGATTTAGTCTATGCAAAACAGCGTCATTTAGGTTATGACCGAGATTGGGCTGGGTAATGGGAACCGGGTTGGTTGGTTTTAGGGGGGAAGAATTTGGGCTCAGGGAATGTTTTGGACCAATCCGATCTAATTCCTAAATAAACCCTTTTCTTTTTCTCCTTATTAATTTTCTTTCTTTTTGACTTTAAAACCTAATTAAATAAAAATTCTAAATAAATCCCAAATCCATCTAATTTATAAAATAAACTAATTATCTATCTATTATATTTAAAAATCTAGTTAATCCTAAATTAATAAAGAGAAAAATACAAATCTAATATTAAAAGCTAAAAATGTAAATATGAATAATATTTTTTGTTGTTTTAATTTTAATAAAGCTATTAATTAATTAATTAATCCTAAAATATGAGTACAAAATCTAATATGCAATGCGTGATATTTTTGATTTTTTGGAGCATTTTTCATGACTTTATCAAAATTAAACGTGCACAAAAATGAAACAATTAATAAAAATACTACAAAATCCTATAAAATTGATAAACAATTTGGAAAAAATCTATTTCTTTAATTTTGTAGGAGTATCTTTTAGAAGGGCAAAAATCACATGCTCACAGCAAGTTCTCATGATGATATAAGGAAAGATTATGATTGAAATTGTGAAATGTATACGAGGTGATACATCGATTGTGATTCTTGTTCTGCATTTCATATTGAAAAGTGTTATTGGTTGGACTGTTCTTGTTGCTTTTATTCTTACTTGTCTTACCCGTTTTGTCCGTACTTGATTATTGAGGTTCTCATTAATTGCTTCCTTCTTGTAGTCTTTCTGCTTACAGTTCTGTTATTAGTTTTACGTTATTGAACTGCTTTGTTATTACTCATTTCTCCGCTTTTTGTTGCTTCTCATCATTATAGTTTTATTATGTTATTCATGTCCTAGTAGGTGTCCTAACCTGGCCTTGTCATTGCTCTATCGAGGTTAGGCTTGATACTTACTGGGTACACTGTTGTTTAAGGGCTGGAACAAGTTTGAATGAGGTATTAGGTGTTATTGGTGCTTTTGGTTGAGGTCTCGGGGGCCTCGAGATTATTTCGGATGGTTAACGGGAAGATTGGAGAAGTGTTGTAGCAACTGAACCATTGCTGCTTCTGGTATTTTCGCATATGCGACTTGGGAACTGCAGATGCGGCGCCGGAGAAGCGGCTTCGGTCTTTTCATTCAGAAACCACAAAAGTGGTGTGATGTCCGCAGAAGCGGTTGCATGCCCGCAGAAGCGGCTGCTTGTTTAATTTGCAGATGCGTTCCCTGGGCTAGTTATTGAAAATCGCAGAAGCGGCATAGATTTCAGCAAAAGCGGGACCGCAGGTGCGGTCTCTTGACCATAAAAGCAGAAATCACTAGAAAGAAATAGTGAATTCGAGGGTTTAGTTTCAACAGTTGGAAAAATCAAATTGGAGCTCGAGAGAGGGCGATTTTGAGAGGGTTTTGAAGATGAGATTATTGGGTAACGTTTCTTTAATTCTTTCTAGTTATATTCCATTAATCTTTAGTTAATTTCAAAATTTTTGTAGAAATTGGGAGAAAGTTCTTAGACCTTTAATGGAGGATTTGAGGGGTCATTTGGACTCCGATTTCAGTGTTCTTGTTATGCTTAGACTCTTGAGAGTACGAGAGTTCTGAAAATGTAAAAATTATTTGGTTCCAAGATGATGGACTGAGGGACGTTTTGGTTAGTTTACCTAAATTTTCGTCTTAGCTATAAATTAAATAGTAGAATTAGTTGCTTGAGGTGTTACTTACAATATGTAGTTGAATTGAATAGATTTGGGCCATTTGGATTCGGATACTCATGGTAAAGGCGTGGTTCCTAGTTGATTTTTGTGCCGGTTCAAGGTAAGTGGCTTGTCTAACCTTGTGTGGGGGACCTCTTCACCTTAGAACATGATATTTGATATTTGAACGCCTCGTACGTGAGGTGACAACCGCATACTTGAGCTAACTGTTGGAAATCCGTTTTTACTTGAAGTATTTAAATTGACTTTTCTTGCTTATCAGTTTATTTTGAATTGCAAGTTATCCTATGTTAGTTTAGAGAAGCATGTTTATTTGACTTACTTGCTTAAGTGCTTAAACTGTCTTGTTTGTGCTACATGAAGCATGTTAGGCTAGGATCTTCTATTATTTGTTATGAATTTTAGCATTTATCCTAATGTTAGGGGCTGTTATTGTGTGCTTTAATTGGTACTACAAGACGACATCTCGGGAGATCCCCTGTACTTGTTATGTTCTGGACTGAGGTGCGGGATACCAAGATCCCGACACATGTAACTGTAAGCTTTGAGGATACCAAGAGATCCCTCGTGTATATGATGAGGATACCAAGAGATCCCTCATGTATATGATGAGGATACCAAGAAATCCCTAGTATATATGATGAGGACACCAAGAGATCCTCGGGATACCAAGAGATCCCCGGCTATTATTTTCTGTTGTGAGCAGTATTCCTTATATTGTGTTGTTTCTACTTCCTATTACTGCCTCCCTTATTTATCCTGTTTAGATTCTCGCTATAGACTTTATCTATACTATTTTCCTTGTCTTATCATATATCATCTTTATCTCAGTAGGGCCCTGACCTTCCTCGTCACTACCAATCGAGGTTAAGCTTGGCACTTACTGAGTATTGTTGTGGTGTATTCATGCCCTTTATGTGCATGTTTTTCATGTGTAGATCCAGGTAGCTCTGCCCAGGTGTATCATCCTAGAGGCGGAGAGATCTAGCAGAGATTTTGAGGTAAATCTACCGCGTCCGCAGACTTGGAGTCTCTTTCTTATTCTAGCTTTAGCAGTTAGCTTTCTCTTTTTCGTAGTGTTCGTTTTAGACATTCTGGAGTTAGAGCTATGTATTTACTTTTCGTTAGCCTGTGTTCATGTGAGTTCTCCGGTTTTGGGGTGATATTGTAGACTTCCGCATTATTGAGTAATATATGTCGGGCGGCATCTTTTACACGGTTTTCTTTTAAATTGTTCATTTTTAAATAATTTATTTCACAAATTATGTTATTTCTGCATTGTTAGGCTTACCTAGTTATAGGAACTAGATGCCATCATGACATATTCACGGAGGGTAAACTGGGGTCGTGACAGCAGATCCAGGTACGTCTGCTCATGATGGACGTAAGATATTGATTGACTATCTGCTTTTGGAGACTTCAAGATATATCTGATTGGCATTCGCAGGCCTCAGAGTCACCTTCTACTGTTAGAAGTTATACTGTTTATTTCTTGTTCCAAAACAATATTGTATTACAAGACTATTAGTAAATTCTTGCAAAGTACATGACTCTATTCCACTGGATGCCATCACGACATCCTAAGGTAGGGAATTGGGGTCGTGACAATTATGACCAAATCAGTGCCATAGAGAGGTGTACCAATTCCCGTATTCAATAATAAATCAGCTTATAGAGAAGATATGCATTAATGTTCAAATCAATGTGTGTCACTCTTGGCACATAGCAGTCATCAATAATTCAGCAACTAGTGCCTCAAACTTTGTTTAGGCAAGATACTTACCTCAAACAGGTCAAATCAGTACTCTAAAATGCCTTCGCATGCTAATCGACCTCTGAACATCTCGGATATAGCTAAAAACAACTTAATATCAATCAAATCCATAAAAAACAACCCTACCCAATAGCGTTTTGATATTTATACAAATACACAAAGAAAACTAAAAATTTAATCCAAGCACGTACCCTAAAACACGATATAACTCACAAATCTCGAACACACATTCCAACATGAGTCAAAATTTACAAGTTTCATCCAAATTCGACTTTAATTCAGCTTCAAAATCCCTATTTCTACTTTTAAACATTATATCCAAAACCCCCCCAAATTTATTCTTCAAATCACATAGTCTCAGTGTAATAATCCATGGGAAAATAAGATTTAACGACAAAATCAAGTAAAGATTACTTACCCTTCAAAGTGTGGTAAAACCTTTTCCAAAACTTTCCTATAGCAGACTCTAAAACTCTAAATGATGGAAAATAGACCAACCCTCAAAATTATGGTTTTCCTAATGATTTTGGCTTTGACAGACACAATTGTCACTTCAGCGGAAAACTGCTCTCTTCTTCGAGCTCATTTAAACCCCTGACCAACCTCACATGCTCTCTAATTTTTTCCTTTGCGAAAGCGCTTCTACGCGTAAGAACCCGCAAATGAGACAAATCATCTGCGCACATCTTCTAATCGGCAGACTCCGTCGACCCCAGCCACCCTTCGCTTCTGTGGACTCATGCTTGCAGACAAAATCTCGTAGGTGTGAAAACACCAGTAACCAAACGTCCAAACAAGATCAAAATGGTTTTGAAACTCATCTGAAACTCACTTGAGGCCCCCGGGACCCTGTCCAATCACACCAACGAGTCCTAATACCTTATACAAACTTTTTCAAGCACTCAAAATACCACAACAAACACTAAAATTATGAATTGACGGCCAAAACGCATGTTAAGCTTCTCTTAAGTTCATTAACTCCTAAACTTTGAACCAAGCGACCGTTTTAAGTCTAACCAATTCGGATTAAATTCAAACTTTACACACAAGTTCTAAATGGCAAAACCAGCGCATTCCAACTTTCAAAACTAAAATTCGAATCCAATATTTTCAAAGTCAACCCCTAGTCAAACTTATGAACTTTCCAAACCTTCACATTACCAACATTCTTATTTAGGGCCAAACCAATCTAGTAACCTCCAAACCCAAATCCTATATGCCTAAGTCCAAAGTTACAATATGAACCTAATAGAATCATTAAAATATGAATCTGAGGTCATTTACACAAAAGTCAATCCTTGGCCTACTCTTACAATTTAAACTTCTAAAATGAGACTAAGTATCTCAATTCACACCAAAGCCTTCGTGAAATCAATCCCATCCATCCTCGTAAGTTACCAAACGTCAAATACAGCTATGGGGATCATCAAATAGGAGAACGGTGCTAAAATACGCAAAATGATTTGTCGGGCCATTACATTATCATAAAAATTTATATATGACTACCTTATAATTAATTTGATTGTCTAAATGTACCGTTGGTCCTTGGAAATTAAACTCATTTGTCTAACATTAAACAATTGAGGGAGGGTTTAATGAGAGTTGATATGAACCTAAATAACTTTAAATCATTAAATGCCACTTTTATTATAGACAATGGAGATTTAGACAAAAAAGTACTTTTTGAAATTTGAAGTGTTTTGTCAAGGCTACAAAGCACTTCATTCTCTACAGGGTTCTAAACATTTCTTCAACATAGGTGACAATGAGCCGGGCAGAGATGAAAGAGATCAAACATGGGAATAAGATCCTCACAGCAAGCTCTATTACGATAGAAACTTGAGCAGCAACAGCAAAAGCATTTTCTACTTTTGGAAAGAAGCTATAAACTCTAGCTATTTCCAAAAAGCAGAAGTAGAAAATTAAGTTTTTCAAGACAAAAATATCCTTATCATAAACTTATACTTTTAAAATTGTCTCGCATTAATTTAATTTTTTTTTACCATCCTTTTCTTTTTTTAATCGTATTTTTATTCAAAAATACTTATCATAAGCTATGTCGCACATTAACTTATACTTTGGTCAACCATTTCAAAAAATACTTTTGAGTGTCACATTATAAAAAAGGACAATAAATATTTAATTTACAATTAGTATATTACTTAAAGAGAGCAATTAATTTGTTATTTACTATAAAAAAAAATTAATTGATAGGAAGGTGCGGAGGTCGAGAGTCATGGTAAAAGGTTAGTAGGTAGTTGAGCGTATTCCTATACTATACCAATAGGTAGTAGTATTAGTATTGTAATGTCATATTCTTAGATTTCTATTATTATCTTTTATTTCTTTCGCTTCAGTTAGCTTATTATCTTGTGGTTGTTTGTCACGACCCAAATTTAATAGTCGTGAGGGCACCAAACCCAACATGCTAAGTAAGCTGGCTAACAAACACCACAATTCAAATACGAATAAAAAGAGAACGACAAATGCAATAACCGAAGCTCTATTCAATAACATAAGGACGGGTAGTACAAGTTATGAGCTTCTAAGACTTTAGATTTACGAAGCTGGTCTGAATATGATTACAATATCTGTGTGAAATATACATAAATAGAACACAAATCTAAAACTACCAAGGACAGGTGATATCTATATATAGGAAGCATGTACATCTTCAATGCCAGCTCCCGCCATTCGCAGCAACATCAGCTCCAATATTTGCACACAAGATGAATAAGTGTAGTATGAGTACAACTGACCATATTTACTCAATAAGTAACAAACATAACCTCATGTTGAAAGTAGTGACTAGCTCAAAAGATGGTTAGAGTCCAATATCAATAGCCAATAACAATTTATAATAATATTGTGAAGAAAATATATGTATATAACTTAAGTGATATAGTGCTCAACTCCTTCACATTTACAAAAGTAGACATGTTTTTCAAGTATAATAGTCCAAGTCCAAATGATACTACTAAAATCAATTAAACATGATTTTAACAAAATAAATTTGTTTTCTCAATTTATAACATTAGATTAGGCTTTTCGGTTACTAGTTAGCATGAGCAAAATGCACCTCTATGCCTACTGTCATGACCCAATTCCATGTCAGGTCATGATGGCGTCTAGCACCGTTGCTAGACAAGCCAACAATGAACGACCTAGTGATTTTCCATTTTTTTGATTAAGTAATTCAAACTGCTAGCTTTCCTTAAATTTAAAAATATTTATAAATAGCGGATTTTAAAAGCAACCCAAAAAGGAAACTACTAAATAAAATCATAACTATATAAATACAACCCAAAATCGTAAGTCTACTAAGGTGTGCCAAGACCTAGTGTCACACGTATGTGGGAAAATAATAGAATATACAAAAGATGGCTATCCTACTACCTGAAATAGAATAGACAATAACAAACAAAAAGAGAGACTCCGACATGCTGCTGAACAGCTCAGAAGGGAGCAGCTCACCAGTAAATCTCGAACAAAGATCAAATATGTGTGCCGGACGGATAACCAGATGCACCTGCCTCAGCTCATGTACAATTAAGTACATAATTGTAGTATGAGTATATAAACAAAATGTTCCCAGTAAGTATCCAGTCTAACCTCGAAGAAGTAGTGATGAGGGGTTGACTTTGACACTTACTATGGTCTAACAATAATATATTTAAAATGTTATACTAAGCATGGATTTCGTAAATAATACTGAAGGCTCAATAACCAGAATAATAAGTTCTTATTTCACAAATATTAACTCCAAGTCAGTTTTTTTATCATTTAACAGCTTCTATTTCAAGACATTTAAGCAATATCAATCATGGAGAATTTCAAAGAATTATCATGCGCAAATTATGTCGAGGTTGTATGGTCCAATCCAACATAATATTTAAATTATGCACTATCGGAGGGTCGAACGGTGCGAACCATAAATGCATCTATTTACTACCAAGGAGGCGTTCGACCTGATCCACAAATAGTAATTATTTCTTTTAAAGAAAACACAGATTTTACATTTACAGTCAAGTATCCCGTTAAATCTTCAAGTGAGTGAATTTAACTTTTTACACTTCTTTTATCAAATTCCGACATGACTTAAGTAATTAAATTAGCAAGTACGTACTCTCGTCACCTTGTACGTACGTAGCCCCCCACAAATAGGTACAAATATTTATTTAATTCACCTATGAGGTTAATTCGCTCTTATACAGTTAGAAAGAAGACTTATCTTGTCTCAAATCCTACTTCTCAATTCAAGAATGCGCTCAAACTTCCAAATTTGATGTTAAACAAGATGAAACTAGCCAAATATAATATAAATTAATCACTTTGTGCTCAAAAGTTCGTATGTCCATTATTAAAGTGATTACCCGACCCTAAATATAAGATTCCTAAAATTCACCCCCAGGCCCACGTGCCCTGATTCTGGAAATTTTTGAAAAAATTTGTTACCCATAAAATTAGGAACATAGATACATGATTTTTACCAAGTTCCATAACCAATTTCGTGGTCAAATCTCATTTTTATCAAAAACCATAGGTTTTCATCTAAACACTTGATTTTCACGAATTTTTATATATTAATCTACCCATAATCTATATATTTAACTCGTGTTGTGTAAAAATTACTTATCTCAAAGTGGTAGGGGAAAACTCTCTTCCAAAGCTCCAAAAATCGCCCAAGGGAAGAAGTAAAATGAATTAAATGGCCTAAGCTCAGCATTAAAAGAGCTGGCTCAGGCCTCTGATGTCGCATTTGCGACAACAAGTTTCCAATTGTGACAAAACTCTCGCAAATGCGAAGCTTGGCTTCAGCTGCTAAGGTTGCAAATGTAACATAGGGGTCGCAAATGCGATCACTGCTGAGGTCGCAAATGCGGCTCGGGTGTCACAAATGCGAACAATGCCCCAGTCGAGCTTATTCGCAATTGCGAAGCTCTTCTCGCCAATGCGGGGTTTGCATTTGCAAACTTTTTCTCGCATTTGCGAGACCTGCAACTAATGCCAAGAAACACCATAAATCTTGTGTGTTTTTCATCCCTTCCGAACATCTGAAACTCATCCGAGCCCTCGGGGCTCCACACCAAACACCCCCACAAGTCTAACAACATCATACAAACTTGCTCGCATGATTAGAACACTGAAATAACATCAAAAACCATGCATTGGACACCAAAATGTGTGAATCTACTTATGAACTCCAAAACATCCAAAAACACTTCTGCGCATCCGCTTCCAATCAAATCAACTAGGAATGACGCTAAATTTTGTGTGCAAGTCTTAAATAACATTACGAGCCTACTCCAATTTTCGGAACTAGAGTCCGAACCCGATATCAAAAAAAACCACCCTCGATGAAACTTCAAGTTTCTAACTTTCACCAAATTACTCCGAAACGACCTATGAATCTTCGAATCTACTTCCGGACATGCTCTTAAGTTATGAATCACCATATGGAGCTATTCCTAGTGTCAGAACCCCAAATGGACGTCTAGAATATAAAAACCCATTTCAACCCAGACTTATGGAATTTTCTCAAAATGCCAACTTTTACTATTAGGCGTTGAAATGCTCCCAGGTCATCCAAACCCGATCCGAACATACGCCCAAGACCAAAATCATCATACGAATCTATTAGAACCATCAAATCCCGATTCTAAGGTTATTTACTAAAAATGTTGACCGAAGTCAAAGTTGGCCTTTTAAGCCAACCTTAAGGAACCAAATGTTCCAATTTCAACCCATACTCTTCTAAATACCGAACTATCCATCCCCGTAAGTCATAAATTAGTAAAAATAAGTACATGGAGTCTTTTCTAGGGGAACAAGATTATATAAAGCAAAATGACAAGTTGAGTCGTTACATTCTCCACCTCTTAAGAAAACGTTCGTCCTCGAATGGTTTAGCTTCATACCTAAAATGTTGAATAAGTGTGGATATCTATTCTGCATGTCCTCCTCAGACTCCCAGGTCACCTCCTCGACTAGTTGTACCCTCCACTGAACCTTTATCGCGGACACCCTCTTGGGTCTCAACTGGCGATCCCGTCTAGAAACACTGGCAATTGGCTCCTCCTTAGAGCGCAATCTCTCATCTAACTGAATAGCGTTGAAATCTAACACATGTGACAATTCTACGTGATACCTCCGGAGCATAGATAGGTGAAAAACTAGATGAACTCTTGATAGGCTGGGAGGTAAATCAAGCTCATAGTCAACCTCTCCATCTCGTCTAAACACCTCAAATAGGCCTATAATCCTTGGGCTCACTCAGCTTGCCCTTCTTCCCAAATCTCACAATGCCCTTGCCAGACTTCAAGAGTACATTCTCGTCTACCATAAATGATACATCATGTGCCTTCTGATCCGCGTAACTCTTCTATCTAGACTGTGTTGTGCAAAGTCGTTCCTGAATCTGCTTTACCTTTTCCAAGTCATCCTTCAACAAATCAATACCATATAACTTAGCCTCACCGAGCTCAAACCACCTGATAGGGGAACAACATCATCGACCATATAAAGCCTCAAATGGAGCGATCTCGATGTTAGACTGATAATTGTTATTGTAAGAACACTCAGACAAGGGAAACAAATGATACCACTGTCCTCCAGGATCTAAACTGTCCGCTCTGAATGCCTGTCGATCTGTGGGTAAAAAGCAATACTGAGCTATACACAGGTCCCCAACTCACTCTGTACGACTATCTAGAAATGCGAAGTGAACTTAGGGCCTCTATCTAATATGATGGAAATAGGCACACCGTGCAACCGAACTATATCCTCAATATAAACCTGGTCCAACCTCTCTGAAGTATACGTAAGTGCAACTGGTATGAAGTGTGCTGACTTGGTCAACCTGTCAACAATGACCCAAATTGCAGTGAACTTCTGCAAGGTCCACCGCAACCCAACTACGAAGTCCATAGTAATGTGTTCCCATTTCCACTCTAGTATGTTCACCTGCTGGAGTAATCCACCAAGCATAAAGTGCTCATACTTAATCTTCTAGCAATTTAGGCACCTAGCTACGTACTCAACTGTGTCTTTCTTCATCTGCCGCCACCAATAATGTTGTCTCAAGTCCCGATACATCTTTGTAGCACCTGGATGAATAGAATACTGAGAGTTGTGTTCCTATTCTAGAATCCTCTCCCTCAAGCCATCGACGTTAGGAACACATAGACAAACCTGGAGTCGCAAAGCACCATCCTAGCCGATAGAAAAATTGCCTCTCTGAGCACTACCAAGTGTGGATCATCAAATCGTCGAGCCTTGATTTACTCCAATAGTGAAGACTGTGCAATAACATATGCAACCACCCGGTTGGGCTCTGAAATATCAAACTTCACAAGTCTGTTAGCCAAGGACTGAATGTTTAAAGCTAGCGGCTTCTCCTATGCTGACATGAATGCCAAGCTACCTATGCTCTCTGCCTTTCTACTCAAGCCATCCACGATTACTGTTGCCTTGCCTAGATGATAAAGAATAGTGATGTTATAATCCTTCAGTAACTCAAGCCATATGCGCTGCCTCAAATTGAGATACTTTTGCTTGAACAAATGATGTAAGATGCGATGATCGGTGTAAGACTCACATGACACCCCATAAAGAAAATGCCTACAGATCTTAAGAGCATGAACAATCGTGGCTAACTCTAGATCATGCACAGGGTAATTCTTCTCATAAATCTTCAGCTGATGCGAAGCATATGCAATAACTCCCCAATGCAATGCGTAAAACGTCACAATACACTGTACACATCCCCAAATCGAAAAGAAACACTAGAACTAGTGATGTAGTTAAAGATTTCTTGAGCTTCTAAAAGCTCACCTCACAATCATCAGACCAACGGAACAGATCAACCTTCCGGGTCACTCTATTCAAAGGTGTTGTAGTGGATGAAAAACCCTGTATGAACCAGCGATAATAACCTACTAACCCTAGAAAACTCCTGATCTCAATCACCAAAGTGGGACGAGGCCAACTCTGGACTGCGTCAATCTTTTTGGGATCCACCTTAGTACCCTCGCCTAATAAAACATGCCCCATGAATGCCACAAACTCTATCCAAAACTCACACTTGTAAAACATTGCATACAACTTTTGTTCTCGCAATATCTGAAACACCACTCTCAATTGTGCTCTCTCCCCCAAGCTATATGAGTAGATCAAAATGTCAACAATGAAGACAGTGACAATCGAATTAACATAAGGCGTGAACACCCTGTTCATCAAATCCATAAACGTCTTGGGACACTAGTCAAGCCGAAGGACATCACCAGAAACTCATAATGGCCATATCTAGTGCGAAAAGCAGTGTTCAAAACATCTTCAACTGATGATACCCTAATCTCAAGTCAATCTTAAAGAACACCCTAGCCCCCTGCAACTGGTTAAACAAGTCATCAATATGCGGCAACGGTTACTTGTTTTTGATGGTAAGTTTGTTCAACTGGCGGTAATCATGCATATCCGCATAGTCCCATCTTTCTTCTTTTACAAATAACATTGGTGCACCCAATGTGATATACTTGGTCTGATGAACCCCTCTGCTAGCAGCTCCTCAAGCTGATCCTTTAACTTCTTCAACTCTTTTGGAGCCATACAGTACCATATTGTCATAACCCAAACTCCATGCCAGGCCGTGATGGCGTCTAGCACCATTGCTAAACAAGAAAATAGTGAACAGCCTAGTGATTCCCACTTTTTTTTAATAAGTGATTCAAATAGCTAAATTTCTTTAAATTTAAATTATTTGATAAATAGCGGATTGTTAAAGCAACTAAATACGGAAATAACTAAAGGAAATCATAACTGTAGAAATACATCCCAAAATCATAAGTCTTCTAATGTGTGCCATGACCTAGTGTCACAAGTATGTGGCCAACTACTAAAATATACAAAAGATGGCTATCCTACATCCTGAAATAGAATAGACAACAACAAATGAAATAGAGACTCCGACATGCTGCGGAACGGCTCGGAAGGGGGCAGCTCACCATGAAATCTCAAACCAAGATCAAGTACACGCGCTAGACAGATAACCAGATGCACCTGCCTCAGATCCTGTACAATTAAGTACAGAAGTATAGTATCAGCACATAAACAACATCTACACAGCAGATATCCAATCTAAACTCGAAAAAGTAGTGACGAGGGGCCGACTTTGACACTTACTATGGACTAACAATAATATATTTAAAATGTTATACTAAGAATGGATTCATGAATAATATTGCAAGCTCAATAACCGGAATAAATCATCGAGAGTTCCATAAAATTATCATGCGCAAATTATGCCGATATCGTACGGCCCGGTCCAATATAATATTTAAATTGTGCAATGATGGAGGGTCAAATGGCGCAAACCATAGATGCACCTATTTACTACCGAGGCATTCGGCCTGATCTACAATAACAATAATTTCTTTTAAAGAAAACACAAATTTCACATTTACAGTCAAGTATCCCATTAAATCCTCAAGTAAGTGAATTTAACCTTTTACACTTCTTTTATCAAGTTCTGATAAGACTTAAGTAACTAAATTAGCAAGTAAGGGCGCAAACATTTCAAATAAAGCATGATATGGGTCCGAAACTACCCGGACAATAGCATAATAGTAGCTACGTACAGACTCTCGTCACCTTGTATGTATGTACCCCCCACAAATAGGTACACACATTTATTTAATTGACCTATGGGGTTAATTATATCTTACAACATTATAAAGTAGACTTACCTTGTCTCAAAGCCTACATCCTGATTCAAGAATGTGCTCAAACTTCCAAATTTTGTGCCAGACGACTCGAAACTAGCAAAATATCATATAAATTAATCAATTTGTGCTAAAAAGTTCGTATCCCCATTATTAAAGTGATTACCCAACCCTAAATGCACGATTTCTAAAATTCACCATTGAGCCCACGTGCACGAATTCCAGAACTTTTCCAAGGGAATTGCTACCCATAACCTTAAGAAAATAAATGTATGATTTTTACTAAGTTCCATAACCAATTTCGTGGTCAAATCTAATTTTTATCAAAAACCTAAGTTTTTATCTAAACCTTGATTTTCACTAAGTTTTACATGTTAATATATCCATAATCTATGCATGTAACTCGTGTTGTGTAGAAATTACTTACCTCAAAGTGCTAGGTGAAAACCCTCTTCCAAAAGCTCCAAAAGTCACCCAAGAGATGAGTGAAATGAAATAAATGGACTAAGTCCCGCATTAAAAGAGTTGGGCACAGGCCTCTGATGTCATATTTGCGACACCAGGTTTGCAAATGCAAGGGTCTAATATGAAAACGCTAATATAAGTCTGAAACACATTTGAAGCCAACAATTCTTAACATGAAAAGCCTACTACTCTATCTAACTATTACTCCGGTCTATGAAACCTCTAATGAAATATTGAAAATACTGATTATCTATTACAAAGTAATGATAATGCTGTAAAAGAACTGGGGCTCACCAAATAGCTGGTGGAGAATCTTGGTGCTCGGAATCATCAACTTGTAAATCATTACATGCATTGTGAGATGCAAGCTGGGGTAAAAAGGACATTAGAACATTTGAATTGCACTGGTATGTAAAGCAACTGAAAGAAAGAAATATAAATGTTGAAACTAAAACTGAACTAAAAACTAATAACAGATAATTGATAACTCTTAACTGACAACTGAAATGATAATTGATAAGTGAGTTGAACAAAGGAAGTAAGGATATGAATACTCCCCTTTTTTAATAATGAACCATCTGTTTATCTGAACAAGTAAATTGCAACCTCAGACTATATATATATATATATATATATATGCCCAAACTGCAGCCTCAGGCCCATGTATATGTATACATAATTGTGCCTCAGGCTCAAAGATGCATAAAGCATGAACTGCAACCTCATGCCCAAATACAGGTGGTCAACATTAAGGGATTTAAAATCTGGAACTGAGAATCATACTGCAATGCATAGTACTAAAATGTTGAACCTTATTGAGTTACATGATACTATAATGTTAAATAGAACTAGACCGAGACATATATTCATGAAATAATTATGAGAACTTATGCTTCAACTATTTATGACATGCTAAGTTATCAAGATTGAGACTCATAAGCACCAAACACAAGTCAATATTGATTACGCACTGAGCTCACAACGTTCGAAATGAAAGTCATGAACGAATTTCGAAGTTAGAGAATAGAGGTTATGCAACTATTCAAGGAACCAAACTTAATTATATTTTTGATATAATTAGTAACATAATGGAAGGAACATAGTGTAGGTAGAATCATTAACATTCCTAAACATAGATAGGTATCCTCATACAACTTAACTTCTTGATCTATAGAGTAATACAACGTTTGCCAACCCTTTCAAATTTAATCTATAAGAATACAGGTCAAAGGATCCCATATTAGCAATAATACTCATGTTTTTGTCACTTAGGCATTTTATCAAATACTTGGTGATCATAAAGCTTCATAACTCTTATTAATGGAACGCCCAACAACCCATTCTCTTGCTCCTGGATAATTCTAATATCTCAAATTGCTATAATCAAATTCATTTTTCATTGCCCATAAGATAAATAATACCTTTAATCAATATTTAACAATCAACAGCCCAAACCTGTATCCATTCATAATTTTCTATAAAACCCATAAACGCATATCTCATGAACTTAGAGTCTATAATTATTAATAAAATGCAATAATCAACTAGAGGGTGAACGTATTTCCTTTTTGACATTCAATCTTCTTAAACTCATGTTCTGGGATTTATTTTCTCACCAATCATGTCTCAATGGAATATCTAATCATTTGAAGGGTTTACCCATATTAACAAGGTGTTGGAGAATTAAAATTAGGTTACAATCATCATTAGAACTTACCTTGGATGATGGAGGGACCTTGAAGGGAGTTAGGTTCCTGATAGCTTCCCTTTCTAGAGCAAGTTTTCGTGTTTTGGGGGTGTGGGGACAAAGTAGGGCATTTAAAATGACCCTCCGGGTGCGCTCCCATATAGCCGAAAGCTCAAATTTGCTCTTGAACGGGCAGCAAGGGCAGTAACTCTACCACAAGTGTGTGGCCGCACAGGGGAAGAGCTAGGCGCGCACGTAAGCGTGCAGACTGCGTATTGTCCGGTAAAACGCACATAACATTTTACACAGAGAATCGTTTAGGCTACACAATATATCATTGGTAAGGTATTTAAATGAAATATAAATTTTATGTTTTATGTTTTGCCATATTCTGAAAATACGTTCACGAAATATTGATCGAATACAGACCTTCTATAAACTTAGTCGATTTTATCAAATTTTATGCACCTCACTTTCAGTTTTGATTCCAAAACAACTATTTCCACCCATACTCATCCCGATAGGATTCCACATGTCTAAAATATCAAATTAATACTCATTTTACACATCCACTGCTCATAGTCCGAATTTATGGAGTGTTACAAGGTAACTTCTCCAACAGTGAAATGGGTAACTCCCTCATACAAGGTCCAAATTCGACGATTCTTTTTTCTATGGCTCCATAATTATGATATGGATCTAATGCTTCAATAAAAACTTAACTTAGAGCTAATTTTATTTATTTGGTACAATTTATTCTTGAAAAAATGATGTCAAAATATAAAAAAGGAGCACAACACAATCCAAACCTATCTCAAACTCACCTAAGCCCCTCGAGACCCGTCCGAAAATACCAATAAGTCCTAAAATATAATACGGACCTACTCAATGCCTCATATCCCACATAGAAACATCCAAACCATAAATCGCACCTCAATTCAAACTTAATAAACTTTTTAACTTTCAACTTCCAAGACTCATGTTGAACCATATCACATAAAATCGGAATGACCTCAAATTTTGCACACAAGTTCTACATGACATAACGAACCTATTCCAACACCCAAAACCACAATCTGAACCTGATAACATCGAAGTTAACTCTCAACCAAACCTATGAACTTTCAAACCTTCAAATTGCCAAATTTTGCCAATTAGCACTGAAACCTTCTAGGAACATCCAAATGCAACTCCGAGCATACGCCCAAATCCAAAATCACCATTCGAACCTTATGGTACCTCCAAAACTTTGATTCAAGGTCAAATACAACAATTCATACTTGGTTAAATCTTCTAACTTAAAGCTTTCTATTTATGAATCATGCTTCCAAATCAATTTTGAATAACTCGAAGACCAAAATCAATGATACACGCAAGTCATAATGTACCATATGAAGCTATTCATGATCTCAAACCACCAAACTGAATGCAGATGATTAAAACAAGCAGTCAGGTCATCGAATTCTCCCTTACTTAAATATATGTTCGTCCTTGAATGTGACAAGGGTCATTCCAAAGCCATCAAATCACCAGATAACCTCCCTATACACATACACGTGGGTGATCCCACTTCACCACAATCCATATAAGCCTGACAACATAACCTAGCGGAAGATCCATAATTCAACCTTAGCCCATAAACTTTAGAATCAAATCTACAACATTTGGAATTCATTATAAGATCCAATTTTTGCATCTATGCACTCTGCAAGTCTGAAAAAGCTATATCAATCCATAATCATAACCCAATATATAATCACAACGATATACTGCATAACCCGAATTCTCATAGCAATGATTTCTGACCATAATAGTTGCTCAATAACAAACTCAGTATCGGTACCAAACCTCGTATCAAACAAAACCTTGGTATAAACCTTCGTACACTGCCAATGATGAAAGAAACATGCACAAACTCATAACCACTCATCATATCAGCAAGTCGTGGAGCTTTCTTGCTCGATAAGAATCATTTCCAAATTCTAAATTGACTAGAGATGTTATTGTTCCAAACATACCTTTATCAAATATGATAGCACTCATTCCAAGTCCAATAACCTCATCTTATCCATTACAAATTATTCAACCGACATGCCACACCAATATTATCTATAGCCACATACCATGCAATTCATGCACCAAATAGGCAACAACTTAAATGTACCCAAAATAGAAAGAGAATTAAATGAGAGAAATATTTTGTAAGCTCAACAAATACCACCACAAAAGTACTGCTATGAACCCATCGCACAAAGGTGAACCAAACTATACAAGATAAACACAAAGGATCATATCCCAACATAACTCCGCACTGACGCGTGACCTAATCCAAGCACAAGTCTACATAAAATACCTTAAACTATGATGCTCAAAAATAATGATGACATGCCTATTAATAGCAAATACTTGATGTGCATGATCACAACCATGGAGAAACTGATAGTAGAATATACCACAAATAGGAAAACCATAACTAAGGTGTAATCAACCTTTCAACACCCCAAGAACCATCTCACTCGAATTCTACCACAATGCCCAAATATATTTGCACTATGAGTGTAAATAATCAGTAGTCTCACAACCCATGGTAGCATAGCAAAGCAACACCCAAACATATCAGGCACAAATAAGACCATCTCTAATCGATGACACACCCTTAAATAGTAGTTGTCTTGAGTAAACAAATCCAACCTGATATAGAATGCATATCCTCAATGGACCTACCAGTGTCCTCCAATTCAATTCTAATCCTCTTGAAATATGTAGATAACCTTTGAAAGTTCCACAATAACCCATCCGCAATACATACACTCAACCATCAACCTCTTAACATACCTTCACTATCTTTAATCAAGGAACAATATACCTTTTAGAACCCTTCTGGTCTTCAAATCCCTAGAATACACAATCTCTAAGTCTGATTCCAACTTCACCACTCATAAGTATAACACGTCCCTCATACATAATCATCTCTTGAGAAATACTTCCATAATTCTGTCATGCTAAACAACCAAAATCTGAACATCAGCAGTCGATCAACTAGGTGATTACCAAAATACCAGTCAAGTATTCGCAAGTCAAAACACATTGTGTCTTTCTAATATATGCGCTCTCCTCAAGTGATACCGAAATTGTTCCAGCATTCTTCTAAAAATATAAAGTCGGTCATGCTATCTAAAACCCATTCAATATCGAACCACAAACTTGCACATGAAAATTTTAATCCCACACGTCATACCACATCCATCATGCCATCATAGGAAAACATGAAAACTCCATTATCAACCTCGAAGCACAAATAGGATACATATTTTGTCAGCTAGAAAACATCCACTTGACTCCCATCTAAGAGAACATCACAACGCACAACATACCCCTCATACCCGACAAAAACATTCGTCCAAAGCCATGGTCAAATTACCGAGAACTCTTTGAAACCCATTTATACATAACTAAGCCATCAGAACTGAATTTTCCTAGCTAAAACAAATCACAAAGGTTGTCGAACCCAAGAGTATTTCCACAAAGCACCGGTAAAGCCCCCACAACATCATAAGAACCAAAAGAACCCACAAATGCGAAGCATGCAGGTCAGTTCATACCAGCGAATTTTAATTAAAAAATGCAACCTGTGGCCTATCCAAAACTCACCCGAGCCCTCGGAACTCCAAACCAAATATACACACAACCTCAAAAATATCCTACTGACTTATTCGTGCGATCAAATTGCCAAAATAACATCATAAACATCGAAATAAACCACAAAATCCAAGAATTCTTTCAAACTTCATAGAGCATCAAATTTTCCAATTTAGGTCCGAATCACGTCAAACGACGTCCGTTTTCAACCAAATTTCACTGGAATGACTTAAACCATACATAAGACCAGTACCGGGCACCGGAACCAAAATACGGGCCCTATACGAAGACGTTCTAATCAATTTTCATTTCAAATTCCCTTAAATAATTTCAGAAAACAATTTTACAAAAAAAATTATTTCTCGGGCTTGGGACCTCGAAATTTGATTCCGAACATATGCCCAAGTCCCATAATTTCTTATGGACACTCCGGGACCGTCAAATCATGGGTCCAGGTCCATTTATCCAAAATGTTGACGAAAGTCAAATTTATTCATTTTAACATCAAAATTTAGCATTTTTTTTACAGAATTTCACATTTAAGCTTTCCGGCTACGCGCCCAGATTATGCATGCAAATCGAGGTGACTCTAAATGAGGTTTTTACGGCCTAAGAAGTACATAATTAATTAAAACAGGTGACAACCCCTTTGGGTCGTCATAGGAATGCACATCAATAGATGGTGCTGGCATGCCCATAAACTGATCAGAACACACAACATCTAGAAGAGACATGGAGGTTATGATCCTAGGGGATCAGGTTTGGGTCATGCACAACAATGTCCAGTGCTTTCATGTCCCAAACCAACCACAGGTACAAAACACATTGGGGATGGGGGAGTTTAGGATCCATAGACCATATTAAGTGACTGATACAATTCATAAGAAAGTATTAATTCAGAATACTAAGGGGAGATTACAGCATGCTTAATAATAGAACTGATTAAATATATACAGGAAATAAACAAGGGTGGGTCAAATAATAAAGAAATATATTGTTGTTGGTGTTGAAAATTAGTTAGAATATACCAGTAAATATGCAAAATGCAGAGAATAAGTAAGCAAGCTTCCCACAGCCTAGCCTTGGCTTTCAGTCGGCTAGGTAAGGCAGCAATATAAGTAGCAATAGAGAAAAGAGAGAGTGAGATTTTAGTGAGTGTGTGTCCGAACTCAAGTATATTTATGCCTTGTATTCGTGTGTTTGAAAGAAGAGAAGGTGGATATTTATAGTTTAAAAAAAATATGAGAAATAAGGCAATAAGTAAAGTTCAATTTTTAATATGGAAACAATCAATAGTCAGAATCAATCAACCAAGTGATTTCCCTTTAATTGAGGAATCACTTGCTTAACGGGGCTAACAGGTTCAAAAGAAGGAAAGAAAATTAGTTTATCAGCAGACTGGTTATTACCATAAAAAGAAGTAGTAAACGCTAAGTAAGCAATTGAGTCCAAGTATAGAGATACACTTGTTTTGGGAAAAGGATTCAGCAAGGCAATAATAAGGACTATCCGGTTCATGATTTGGAGTTGGCAGCCATAGTTCACGCATTGAAGATTTGGAGGCATTATCTATATGGCGTGGCATGTGAGGTGTTCATGGATCACGAGAGTCTTCAGTATTTATTCAAGCAAAAGGAGTTGAATTTGAGACATAAGAGGTGGTTGGAGTTGTTGAAGAATTATGATATCACCATTCTATATTATCCGGGGAAGGCCAATGTGGTGGTTGATGCATTGAGTAGAAAGTCAGCCAGTGTGGACAGTCTTGCTTATATTTCGGTAGGTGAGAGGCCCCTTGCCTTGGATGTTCAGGCCTTATCCAATCAGTTCGTGAGGCTGGATGTTTCTGAGCCTAGTCGTGTGTTAGCTTGCACGGTGGCTCGTTCTTCATTATTGGAGCGTATCCGTGAGCAGTAGTATGATTATCCCTATTTTTGTGTCCTTAGAGACACAGTGCAATGCGGATGTGCCAAACATGTTACCTTAGATGATGATGGAGTTTTAAGTTTGCAGGGTCGAGTATGTGTGCCTAATATGGATGGGCTCCGAGAGTTGATTTTGGAGGAGGCCCATAGCTCCCGTTACTCTATTCATCCAGGCGTCGCGAAGATGTATCAGAACTTGCGGCAGCATTATTGGTGGCATAGAATGAAGAAGGATATCGTAGTATATGTGACTCGTTGTTTGAATTGTCGGTAGGTTAAGTACGAGCATCAGAGGCCTGGTGGTGTATTTCAGAGGATTGAGCTTCGTGAGTGGAAGTGGGAGCGAATTACTATGGATTTTGTTACTGGACTTCCACTGACTCGGAAGAAGTCCGATGCAGTATGGGTCATTGTTGATAGGTTGACCAAGTCAACATATTTCATTCCTGTGGCAGTCTTCTATTCTTCTGAGAGGTTGGCTGAGATCTATATTTGGGAGATTGACCGCCTTCATGGTGTGCCCATATCTATCATTTCGAACCGGGTTACACAATTTACCTCACGCTTCTGGAGAGCAGTTTAGCGAGAGTTGGACACACGGGTTGAGTTGAGCAAAACATTCCATCCCCAAACGGTCGGTCAGTCCGAGCGGACTATTCAGGTTTTTGAGGATATGCTCTGAGCTTGTGTTATTGACTTTGGAGGTTTGTAGGATCGGTCTTGCCTTTAGCAGAGTTTGCCTACAACAATACCTACCAGTCGAGCATCCCGATGGCTCCTTATGAGGCCTTATATGGTAGGCGATGTCGATCTCCAGTTAGATGGTTTGAGCCGGGAAAGGCTCGGTTTTTGGGTATGGATCTGATTCAGGAGGCCTTGGAAAAGGTTAGGATCATTAAGGATAGGCTTCGTTCAGCTCAGTATATGAAAATGAGCTATGCGGACCGCAAGGTTCGAGATATGGCTTTTATTGTTAGTGAGTGTGTATTGCTCCGAGTGTCGCCTATGAAAGGCGTGATAAGATTTGGGAAGAACGGCAAGCTTAGCCCTAGGTTCATTTGTCCGTTTGATATTCTTGATCGAGTGGGAGAGGTGACTTATAGACTTGCTTTGCAACTGAGCTTATCAGTCGTACATATAGTGTTACATGTGTTCATGCTTCAGAGGTATCACGACGATCCAGCCCACGTGTTAGATTTCAGCAGTGTCCAGTTGGACAAAGACTTGTCTTATGAAGAGGAGCCGATAGCTATGCTAAACCAACAGGTTCGTCAGTTGAGATCCAAGAGTTTCCCTTCTGTTCGTGTCCAGTGGAGAGGTCAGCCTCCTGAGGCATCGACCTGGGAGTCCGAGTCCGATATGTGGAGCCATTATCCTCATCTTTTCCCCGACTTAGGTACATCCTTCTTCTGTCCGTTCAAGGACGAACGGTTGTTTTAGAGGTGGAGAATGTGACAACCCAAAGGGTCATCACCTGTTTTAATTAATTTTGTGCTTTCGAGGCCTTGAAAACCTCATTTAGAATCACCTCGATTTGCGTATGCAGTCCGGGCACGTAGCCGGAAATCTTAAATGTGAAATTCTGTGAAAAATGCTAAATTTTGATGTTAAAATGAATAAATTTTACTTTCGTCAACATTTTAGATAAACGAACCTAGATCTGTGATTTGACGGTCCTGTAGGGTCCGTAGGAAAATATGGGACTTGGACATATGCCCGGAATCGAATTCCGAGATCCCAAGCCCGAGAAAAGAATTTTTTTGTAAAATTATTTAAGGAAATTTGAAATGAAAATTGATTAGAATGTGTTGGTATCGGTCCCGTATTTTGGGTCCGACACCCGGTATAGATCTTATGTATGGTTTAAATCATTCCTGTGAAATTTGGTTGAAAACGGACGTCGTTTGACGTGATTCGGACCTAAATTGGAAAATTTAATGTTCTATGAGGTTTGAAAGAATTCTTGTATTTTGAGTTTTAATACGATGTTGATGTTATTTTGGCGATTTGATCGCACGAATAAGTCTGTAGGATATTTTTGAGGTTGTGTATATATTTGGTTTGGAGTCCCGTGGGCTCGAGTGAGTTTTGGATAGGCCACGGGTTGCATTTTTGAACTTAAAATTTGCTGGTATGAACTGACCTGTAGGCTTCGCATTTGCGAAGCTAGCCTCACAAATGCGAGCTCGCAAACGCGAGACATGCATCATAAATGCGAGACAACACCTGGGCAGCCTTCTTTGCAAATGTGAATATTTCCATCGCAAATGCGATGCCCGCCTAAATCCTCAGTCTTCGCAAATGCGATATTTTACTCGCAAATGCAAATTCGCAATTGTGACTACTGATTCGCAAATGCGAAAGCTGGGAAAATATGAAGGGTTCGCAGTGTTTTGCAATTCCCACATCTGAGAGGTTGGGGTTCACAATTATGAACCCATGTTCGCATTTCCCATATTAGAGACCTGCAATTTTTACACTTAACCGATTTTGAACTTCATTTTTCATATTTTCTCAAACCCAAACACACTTAGGCAATTTTTCAAGGATTTCTTCTTCTCCAAATCAATTGTAACCTCATTTTTAACTAACTTCCTTCAATTCTTAACATCTTTTAACATAATTTCAACTTCAAATCAATGATTTTCATGAGGGAAATTGGATGTTTTGGGTAGAACCTAGGTTTTTCAAAAAATAGGGGATTTGGACCTCAATTTGAGGTCTGATTTCAAAATAGATTATATATTTGAGTTCATGGGGGAATAGGTAATCGGGTCTTGGTTTGAACCTCGAGTTTTGACAACGTGGGCCCGGGGGCAATTTTTGGATTTTTCAGTAAAATTCAGAAAACTCATTTTCATGCATTGGGGTTGATTCATTTAGTGTTTATTAATGTAATTAAGTAATTTGTAATTAGATACGAGCGAATTGGAGGTGGAATCACGGGGTAAAGCTATAATTGAGGCTTGAGTTCTATTCAAGGCATTGAGGTAAGTGTTTGGTGTAACCCTAGCTTGAGGGATTAGGAATTGAGTCTTATTAGCTAATTGCTTCTTATTGAGTACGACGTATAGGCATGGTGACGAGTATCTATACATTACTATCGAACATGACCGTGAGTCTTAAACTGATGCTTGTTATGGTCTTAAATGACCCTTCGGATGCTTTAAATTGATGACTCTTGATATTGAGAAGGGATTTAGTTTATTCTCGTGGACTTTATTTATGCTTGAGTACTGGTATTAATCGAGCTAGGTAAGAATTGATCTAGGATTTGATTATAGCTGATTCTCCCTTGTTGGGATGGTTATTTTGATATTGTTGTTCCCTTGCCAAGAAATTTTTCTTATGTTACTTTTGATTTCCTTGCCAGAATTTTATTGTGACTTTGTGTTGAATTGAAATGGGAGTGGATGTTACACCTATCATAAGTTATTGATTGAAATGGGAGAGGGTGGTATGTCTACCACAAGTTATTGATTGAAATGGGAGAGGGTGGTATGCCTACCACAAGTTATTGATTGAAATGGGAGCGGGTGGTACGCCTACTACAAGATATTGATAAAATGGGAGTGGGTGGTACATGTACCATGAGTTATGATGAAATGGGAGTGGGTGGTACGCCTACTACGAGATTTGATGAAATGGGAGCAGGTGGTACGCCTACCATGAAAACATTGAGAAATGGGATCGGGTTGCATGCCTACAACGAGATATGTACTGACACTGAAATCTGCTTTTATTTCCCTTATCCGTGTTAGAGTTAATTTATTGATGTTCCTTTTTATTTTCTTGAAATTCTGTATTATCTGCTATCCCCCAAGCATGATACCCTCCTATTTAAAATGTTTTCCTTTTTATTTTCCCGTTGTAGATATATATATATATATATATATATATATATATATATATATATAAAACTGTACAGGTTTATGTGGTAGTCCTATATAGCCTCTCACTACTTCGCTGGTGTTATTCTATGCACTTACCAGCACATGGGGTCGGTTGTGCCGATACTACACTATGTTCTCTTTTGCACAGATCCAGGTACCGGACAACATCAGTAGTTCGGGAGCTAGTCTTCAATCCACGAGATTCTCAAAGTAGTCTTGCAGGCGTCCACAGGCCCGGTATCTCCATTATCTTTATTTATTATCTATTTCCTTTTGTATCCGAGACAGACTTTATTCATTGTTTCAATCAGAAAGTTGTATGTAGCACTCTTAGATAGTCCGCGAATGTTGTGACAACAGTCCTTGGTAGAGACATATGTGGATTTTTTCCTTGTTATTTTGGTTTACTTCGTTAAGTCTTCTGCTAAATTATGAATTCGGCTGTTGTTTAATTATTTATCTCCTGTTAGTTTAATTGGTAAACATAGATTTAAAACAAAAGTATTAGTGATTCTAAATGTGTGGCTTGCCTAGCTTCTATGAATAGGCGACATCACGACCCTCGAGGGTTGGAAATCTGGGTCGTGACAATGCCCAAAGCTGATCCCTGCCTAAGTATATATGCTTTACAATGTCTTCCCAAACCCCTGAACCCTTTGTATGAAATTGTTAACTCTGTGCTTTACTATTACTGTCACCATTTACCCCTCTCCTTTCTCCCCTTAGTTTTAAAACTCTATTCCTATACTTCCACCATATTCTTAGACTTACGTTCTGCCCCTCTTGTGTGAGTCTTGCCCTGGGACCCATGAGCTCCCTCTAAACTTGGACACATAAGGGTTGGCACTTCCATACTGCACTCATCCCTATTTGGTTCTATGAACCTAGGTGTAAGCACTGCCCGGGGTCATTTGAGACCTTTAGGGAACTCTGACACACCCAGGTCTGAGGAATGCTTTGAAACATGGCATCTTAAGGCGGTTTATTCCATAACTCAGGGAGGAACCAAGAATCAGGCTTCCTCTGGTTGTAACTTCTTTTTTTATATTTTGATATAATTCAGTATCTCTGGTTTGTAATAATTTGTAATAAACACTCGGGGTTGGCTAGTAGAAAAGGGATGGGTAATTATGCATGCTCAAGGGTAGAAGACATGCCTATAGAACTGCTATTAATTCTGCAAGTTCAATTTGCTTTTAGAAGCCATGTCTATAAGAGCTTGCATGTTCAACTCTGTATTCAGAAACCATGTCTATAGGATTTACTTTAAATCCCACATGTTTAACTCTACATCTAGATAACCTACCTATAGGAATTTATCTAAAAATTATGCACGTTTGTCATGTTCTTAAGATCCAGTTGGTTATAATCTGGTATCATGTTTGTAATGTTAATATCAGTACTCTTATAGAAATCATGCCTATAGGAATTCCTATGTAAAAAATCCTGCCTGTTTCCATTTTCAACTAGATATTATGCCTATAGGGGGTTAAAATCATTCATTTAGATATCATGCCTATAGGGGTTAAAATCATCCATTTAGACATCATACCTATAGGGGTTAAAATCATTCAACTAGAAATCATGTCTATAAGGGTTTAAAATCAGTAATCATAGACATCATGTCTATATGAATAAAATCAACAACAGTGGATACTATTGCCTACAGGATCTGAAACTAGTCTAAAATCAGTCTATTCTAAACCAGTTTTTAAGTAACCTAATCCCCTTGTTTAATGCAGCTTAACCAACATGCCTATAGGACCTCAAACCACTCGTTTTAAGTTTTTACGTCTTTGCCATATTTTGAATCAGTGATAGACCATGTTCATAAGAACTCCCCTAAACACTCAGGCAAGCCTTAGGTAATAACAACAGTAAAACTGAACTCGCCCTTGTTAATTGTTAATTGCTACAACCAGCAGGCAGGCCTGATTCGGGCTTCTTAATTGAGTCATGTAATAGACCAGGTCTACTTCAACAACAACAATCCCCTTGCCTTAGCATATTTTTTAAATTCAGACCCTGATTGTTGTTTGAGTCATGCTATTCGATTGTTTTGTTTGAGGAGGAATATATGAGCGTTCAATGATTCATGTGCTTCCCCTTTAACGTGCAGTCCTATGTCTTTTGTATGTAGCCTTAGATTTTTCACCTTTGAAACCTCAAGGTCAGCATAGTATCCCTCCCCTTTTAGGATAGTAGTCCTAAGTGCCTCCGGGACTGATAGGAGTGGGATGGGTAAGAGCATGCAATAGTGGTCGAGATTAATCCACGCTCTATCACCTTAAACAGGGTGGAAACGGTAGATATGGATATGATGACCGATGCGATAATACCACGTGTAACCCTTCTTTTGAGGAGTTATTACCGGTATCGCATTGATGTGATCCATATTATAAATAAACCTAGGACCCCCACCCCTCCCTTTCTTCTCTTTTCTTTTAAAGCATTATAACTTCTTGTCAAAAATCAACATTTTTGTAATTGCTCTTTCAAACCTTTGTGTATTAAAATCCCCTATTATTTGAGCCTAATCTGTTTACATGTTAATTGTACCAAATTCATGAAGAATTATCTGGCTGGGAACCATACTAGTGGATCTTGAGAGGTGCCTAACACCTTCCCCTTAGGATAATTTCAAGCCCTTACCCTATCTCCAATTATCAAGCAAACATAGAAATAAACCTTGTAGTGTCCTAATGCACCATAAATCATTAGGTGGCGGCTCTTCAAAACATGCAAAACCCAGTTCCCAAAAGGAACGAGTTGTCTTATACCCAAAATGTCATTAACCCAATTCTCCCGATGCAAGGAGGGAAAAAAGGGGGCGCGGTAGCGGTCTCTCAGGCGCTTCTGCTATGTCACACCTATGGTACCATTCACACAGGTGTGGTTATGACAGGTTCAGTCAACCTCAAATTCTTTCCAAGTCCAATTCAACTTCCGTTAAGCACCCAAAACTCACCCGAGGCCCCCGGGGACCTCAGCCAAACTTGCCAACCAATCCTAAAACATCATTAAAGCTTGTTCCAACCTTCGGAACACTCAAAACAATATCAAAAGACAAATTAAACATCTTATTCAAGCATAAGAACTCCAAAAACTCTCAAATTACGCTTTCAATCAAAAAATCTATCAAGCCTTGTCGAAATTACTTGAAATTTTGCAAGCACGTCACATTCAACACTATGGAGCTACTCCAACTTTCGTAATTCCATTCCAATCTCGATATCAAAATCTCACTATCGAACAAGAACTTTAAAAATTCAACTTTTGGCATTTCAAGCCTAAATAAGCTACGAACCTCAAAAATACAATCCTGACACGCTCCCAAACCCGAAATCACCCAACGGAGCTAATGGAACCAATGGAATTCCATTCCCATTGTCTTGACTATGATCTAAATTTTAAAACTTAAACTCTCTTTTAGTGACTAAGTGTCCCAAAACTCTCCGAAACTACAAATAAATCTTCTTGGCAACTCACAATAGTAGAAACAAGAACGGGGGGTACAGTTAATAGGGGATCCGGGCGTAAATTCTTAAAATGACTGACTGGGTCGTTACATCCTCCCACACTTAAACATTCATTCATCTTCGAACGAGCATAGATACATACCTGAAGTAGTGAAAAGATGAGAGTAATGGCTGCACATATCCTGCTCGGTCTCCCAGGTTGCCTCCTTGATCAGCTGACCCTGCTAGTGAACTTTTACTGATGCAATGTTCTTTGACCTTCGCTTTTGAACATGCCCATCCAATATTGCCACCGGCTCCTCAACAGATGATAGATCCTTGTCCAACTGGACTGAATTTAAATCCAACACGTGCGATGGATTGTCGTGATACCTCCGGAGCATCGAAACATGAAAAACATGATGAACTACTGCCAAGCTGGGAGGTAAGGCAAGCTCATAAGCAACCTCTCCAACATGCCTCAATATCTCAAAAGCGCCAATAAACCTCGAACTCAACTTCTCTTTCTTCCTAAATCTCATAACGCCCTTCAAGGAGAAACCCGAAGCAGAACCCACTCTCAAACCATATAGGAAACATCACAAACCTTCTAGTCCGCATAACTCTTATGTCTAGACTAGGATGTACTGAGTCTATCCTGAATCACCTTAAGCTTCTCCAAAGCATCCCGAACCAGGTCTGTTCCCAATAATCTAGCCTCACTCTGCTCAAACCAACCCACCGAAGATCTACACCGCCTACCATATAAATCCTCATACGATGCCATCTGAATGTTGGACTGATAATTGTTACTGTAGGCAAACTCCGCCAATGGGAAGAACTGATCCCAAGATCCTCCAAACTCAATCACATAGGCACGGAGCATATCCTTAAGAATCTAAATGGTGCGCTCAGACTGTCTGTCCGAATGAGGGTGAAATGTTGTGCTCAACTCCCCCTGAGTACCTAATTTATGTTGTACGGCCCTCCAAAACCGTGATGTGAACTGAGTACCTCTATTTGAAATAATGGAAAATGGAATACCATGAAGATGGACAATCTCCCGAATATAAATCTACGCCAACTGCTCTGAAAAATAGGTAGTACTCACAAGAATGAAATATGCAGACTTGGTCAGCCGATCCACAATCACCCAAATGGAAACGAACTTTCTCCAAGTCCGTGGGAGCCCAACTACAAAGTCCATGGTGATCCATCCACACTTCCACTCCGGAATCTCTATCTACCTAAGTAATCCACCCAGTCTCTGGTGCTCATACTTCACCTGCTCCTTTACCGCACCTGCAGTCTCGCAGGTGCATTCGCCATTTTACACCTTCATTTTTTCTGGAGCCTAGCCAAACTTGCTTTTGCTGTCTCTCATCT
This sequence comes from Nicotiana glauca, assembly GCA_026770625.1. Taxonomy (NCBI): domain Eukaryota; kingdom Viridiplantae; phylum Streptophyta; class Magnoliopsida; order Solanales; family Solanaceae; genus Nicotiana; species Nicotiana glauca. The sequence goes on along the minus strand of MU727054.1, from coordinate 79,100 downwards.
GCTTCTACAGTGCCTCACCGGCGGTTCCATTCACGCAGGTGCAGTTATGATAGGTTTAGCCATCCTCAAAATCTTCCTAAATCTAATTCTACTTCCTTTAAGCACCCGATACTCACCCAAGGCCCCCAGAATCTTAAATAACCTGTCAACCAATCCAAAAACATCATTCAAACTTTTTTTAGCCTTCAGAATGAACAAACAATATCAAAACACAAATTAAATATCAAATTCAAACCTATGAACTTCAAAAACTCTCAAATTATGCTTTCGATCAAAAAGTCTACCAAACCTCGTACGAATTACTTGAAATTTTGCAAACACTATGGAGAATCTCACTATCGAACCGAAACTTCAAAAATTCAACTTTCAACATTTCAAGCCTGAATAAGTTACAGACCTCCAAAATACAATTCGGACACGCTCCTAAACCCGAAATCACCCAATAGAGCTAATGGAACTAACGGAATTCCATTCTAAGGCCATCTTCGCACTGTTCTGACTACGGTCCAAATTCTAAGACTTAAACTCTCTTTTAGGGACTAAGTATCCCAAAACTCTCCAAAACTCCAAATAATTCTTCCCGACAACTCACAATAGCAGAAATAAACATGGGGGATGTAGTTAATAGGGGATCGGGGTGTTAATTATTAAAATGACTGGAAGGGTCGTTACAACTGCCACTACTATCATATGTGAGAAACAGCGGGTTTAAAGGTGATTTTTAGAGTTACAAATCCTTGGCATAGTCATAGTACGCGCTAAGATAGTGCGAGCTCACATAATTCGAGAGAATATATCTAGTAAATTATTGTAGTTACTAGGGAGAGAATTACGACATATGAAGTGCTCATGATCAATAGTGAATGCTGAGCTAAAATTATAGAAGACATAGTGGGAAAAATTCTAACAGTTGGGAAAATCATAACTCTAGGCCTCCTTATCATGTCTTAAACCTTAGTATCTTTAATTGATAAGTTACTACATAAATTTATTAGCTAATTAGTTTAGAATAAAAATTACATTCTTTATAACTTTGAAATTTTCGAGCTTTTCTTCTTAGTGATATTGAACAACTATAGCTAAACCTTAGTTCTCTATGGGATTTGACTTTGGACTGTTAGATCGGATTATATTTGCAACGATCGCATATCCTTTTTAGGACTAGAATTTGCATGATCATACAAGACGTGCTTGGTGACAGGTTTATGTCAGGCAACTGCACAGTCTGAGTAGAGGTGTGTACGATGATTAAGGGGTACTTGTGCCAGGCACCATACATATGTTGAGATTTGGTATACGTGATGATTAAACTATGATATCGTTGAATTTTGCATGTAAGCTTCTCATGGAAGCAAAGGGTTGTATCTTTCTCATGATATCTGGTACTCGATATCTCTATCTGATATTTAAAGCTTGAAAGTCGTAGTTCAAATTGATAATCCATGTTTAGGTGATTTATGTAGTATGATAGCTGCCTTGATTGATATATCTGAAAAGCATGTTTTTTTCTCATCTTGTTGTGATAAAGTTGTACCTGATTTTTCTTGAACTGGTTTTTTTAACCAGTATTATGTTGGTATTGGTGTCGTTTGCTATTGATAATGAGCATTGGACTTTCCAAGCTCGTCATATCTTTCAGCCTGAGGTTAGGCTTGCTACTTATTGAGTACATGTGGTCAGTTGTACTCATACTACACTATGCACTTTATATGCAGATCAAGGTGCTTATGAAAGGGTATATATTAAGGTTGTTTTTGAACAACGTCACTCTTAAAGTATGTGAGGAATGAATATGGTGGGTTTAAAGGTGGGTTTAGGAATAACAAATATTTGGCGTAGTCATATTGAGCTGTAAGATAGTGTGAGCTAGCGTAATTCGAGAGAATACGTTTAATAAGTTATTGTAGCTGCTCGGAGAACAATCATGTCATATGAAGTGCTCACGATCAATAGAGAATACTTAGCCAAAATAATAGAAGACATAATGGGAAGAATTCTCACAGTTGGGAAAATGTCATACGCCAACCTCAGGGAGCACGACCAATGCCTACCGAGGTAACCCCACCGAGAAATCTTATACAATACCATCTACTCGTAATCACTCATGAATAAAGAGAAGATCTATTTCATTAATTAGACAATGAGGAGGATCATGTGAACAACTCCAATTCATTATCATTAGTTACATCATTTATATGTTTCAAAATACATACACTTTCATAGTTGAAGTGGAATATGTGGTACAAATACAACATCACTAGTTTGACTTTCCCAACATCAACATACAACCCACACTACATTTGCAGAGCCTTTAATAGATACAAAAGATTATGATGATATTGTCGGCAACAAGACCCCGATTACACCTCAAAATATAATACATAAGGAAAAAATGATCCGCGACCCTGAAATGAAGTGGGGCACACCAATTCAGTTGGGGAGAGGATGTACCGCTATCACTGATCAAAGCCACCTGTTATGGAACCACCTATATCCATTAAAGATGCAGCGGCCCGGTAAAAGGATGTTAGTACATATGGAATAGTACTAGTATGAATGACTAAACAACCTCTCAATAAATCGAGTGACAAAGCAAGGAAAACAATTTTAGATTCAATATGATCCTCAAACAACATCAAGTTAGGAGCAAGACAAGTATTCAAGTAAATTTCCATATTTTAGGTTGGGATATCTTTAGCACCGATATACCACCGTGATTTTAGCATGAAGAACGATCACAGCCCGATCAACTAGTCCATCTCACCCAAAGACATAAACCACAGTCACAATCACTATCAAGATCTCAATAATTATCTCATTCAAAATCTCAAGCAAAATCACCACCATGTGTGTGGCATGGCGTCTGATCTCGACTCGATCGGCTAGGCCGTCTCAACACAATTTTGTGTGGATTGAGATCACCATTTGCTAAAAATTGTCTCATCCCATTTAAGGGGAATAATATCATCACATCAATCTCATCCCAAATAAGAGGAATAATCATAATCTACTCCTACACTGACACGTGTGGCTTCGTGGTTAGACTATTTCAACCTACCCTTCCTCGGTGACTAACGATACTCCCAGATATTTATTATATAAAGGGCTTTCAGTTTATTTCATAATCTTTTACACATCTTTTCATTTTATTGGCACTAGTGGCCACACATGTAATACCATTCTTGGCACGTCAGTCATATTTCATATGTCATGATCACCATTTTAAATTTCAAACATCATCATAGATTATCAATAACAAAGCATCTCTCTCACGACCTTCAGTATAGATATGAACAAATAAGAGTCTTAGGCACATTAGGTTTTCTTCCAAAATTTGGCATAGTAATTAGAATTTGAGACATAATTGAATTCATAATATTTCCGCGCATGGCCACATTTGAATACAATCTTGAAAAAAAACACAACATGATAAGAGCAATCGAAATACATTTTGAATAGACAACTTTTAACACAGATTTTATTCAATAGTCAAGTTTATAAAAATAACACAACTCGGAACATGAGGCATAAGAGCTTGAGCCTATCTTAACTACAACTTACAAGGACGTCATGGATTCGGTTCTACAAGAGGAGTTTAGACAGCATACCTTGTCTTGAACTCCCTTAAGTACTACAAGGATCTGGGAATTCTAGCAACTTTGATCTATTTAGAAACATGATAAAATTGAACCAAAATTAGGAAGATATTCATAGGTTTATCTCACTTAAGCATTTTATCAAGCACTAGGCGTGCATTATATTTTCAAGGTCCTCCTATGGTGAATTCTTTCATCCCACAACCCAATATCTACCCTTTTGAGCTCAACAACCTTCCCTCAACTTTGTTGGTTCATGCATGCATAGATAACACCTCCATACCTAAGAATCACACTCTTGATTACCCGTATTCTAACCCAAACTCAAAATTGAAGACTGCGTATGGAACCTTACCTTTTGAATGAAGACCTTGTGACTATTTCCAGTCCATTCTCTAACTTTTGAGCAAGAATTAATGAATAATTAGCTTAGGACCCCCTCTTACTCTAGAGAACTTCCTCACTCTCAAATTACTTTACAAATGTCCCTTAATGTCTATATATCGAAATAGGGTCGGGTTATAAAAACCCAAAAAATAGACCCTCCGAACACAGCTCTAAAATCGCAGACTGGACCGCAAAATGAATATGCAGTCCTCAAAATGGGATGCAGAAGTGTTGTCAAGAACTGGGTTGTTTGGGTCAGGTCTGCGACACTCTGCGGTCCACAAACCAGTTCTGCGGTCGTATAATGTGCCACATAATTACCCTCTGGAAAACTTCATGCTTGATTTGTGATGGATTGTACGAGCCGCAAAAGCATTAAGTGGATGCATATTGGACCACAAATTGACCCTCCAAAATTGGCCATTTTTCTTATGCACTTTGCAGCACGCAGAGTGATTTTGTGGCCGCATAGTGGATCGCAGAAATTCTTGCTCTGTAAAAAATTTATTCAACTCCTCAATACAGTGTTCAACCCAGAAAGTCTGCACCATAGTGATAAGGCTCACCATGAATACTCTCTACAATTATCAACACATAAGTCCACCTTGGCATGACGAAAACCCAGGTTCTAGGTGAAATTTTTACGGGGCCTTACATCCTCCCTCAGTTAAGATCATTCATCCTCGAATGAGGGTAAAAATCAGCCATTAATATCCAATGTGACTCAACTATTACTTCACACACCAATAGTTCCAAACGTTGACTAACTCCCCAACTTTCCAAAAATTTTGATAGACTGACCCCTATAACTAGGTCTATCCATATATCAGAGAATCCCAGAAACCAATCCTAAAAACATATACATAATCCAATGACATAAGATAACATGAAAACAACACCAGTTGTGGCCTCATAAGCAATATATTAACAGAAAGGAAAACCCTTAGTATAAACTGTACAAGGGATACATAATTCATAAAACGTAAACTTTTAACATTTCCATAGAACACAACTTCATAAATACATAGTTACTCAAATAAATGGGGTATTTTTTCTTTATTTCTTCCTCGACCTCCCAGCTGTCCTCTTCAACCTGCTGGTTTCTCCATAACACTTTCACGGAGGCAATTTCTTTATTTCTCAACTTTCAGACTTGCCTATTGAGAATGGCAACTGGAATCTCTTCATAAGTCAATTTCTCAGTAACCTCGATAGTCTCAACCGGAATAATAAGTGACGGATCTTCAAACACCTTCTTCAACATGGATACACGAAACACCGGGTGAACTAAAGACATCTCTGGAGGTAGTTAAAACTTATAAGCCACCCGACCAATACTCTGAATGATTCTATACTATCTGACATACCTCGAACTCAACTTCCCTTTCTTACCAAACCACAATGTACCTTTCATGAGGGAAACCTTCAAGAATACCCAATCATTCTCTTTGAACTCCAAATCCCTACGACGCACATGTGAATAGGACTTTTGAAGACTTTGAGTAGTTTTCAACCATTCTGCAATGATCTTAACCATCTCCATAGCCTGATGCACAAGGTTTGCCCTTAACAACTCTATTTCCCTAATCTCAAACCATCGAATGGAAGATCTACATCTCTTACCATATAAAGCCTCAAATGGTTCCATCTGAATACTAGCATGATAACTGTTAGTGTAGGCAAATTCTATGAGTAGAAAACGATCATCCCAGTTGCACTTGAAGTCGAAAGCACAAGCACACAACATATCCTCAAACGTCTGAATGGTACGCTCTGCTTTCCCGTCGGTCTGTGGATGGAAGGTTGTACTAAGATTCACTTTAGTACCCAGACCTTGCTAAAACTTCTTCCAAAATTAGCCGTGAACTGTGCCCCTCTATTTGAGATAATAGATATCGGAGTGCCATGCAACCTGGCTATTTCCTTGATATACAACTGAACATATTAATCTCCCATTTCCACATCAGAATTTGTATGTTTTGTGCCAACCAAGTTGGCCAATGGATTTGACTTTAGACTCTTAGATCGGATTATATATGCAGCGAAAACCCTCAGTTTTAGGTGAAATTTTTACGGGGCCTTACAGAAAATCATAACTCTAGGCCTCCTAATATTGTGTCTAATCCTTAGTATCTTTAATTGATAAGTTACTACTTTAATATATTATCTAATTAGTTTAGAATAAGATCACATTCTTTATAACTTAGAAATTGTTCGAGCTTGGCTTCTTCATGATATTGAACAACTGTAGCTAAACCTTAGTTCTGTATGGGATTTGACTTTGGACTCTTAGAACGGATTATATTTGCAGTGACTGTTTATCCTTTTAGGACTAGAGTTGGTGTGATTAGCAGGCACACGAGATGTGCTTGGTGACGGACTTATGTTAGGCACCCGTATAGTACTAAGTATAGGTGTGTGTGATAACTGAGGGCTAATCGTGCCAAGAACTAACATTTGCTGAGATTTGTATACTTGATACTATGATACCATAGAATTTTTCATCTAAACGTCTCATGGAGGAAAAGGGTTATATCTTTCTCATGATAACTGGTAGTTGATGTCTCTATCTGATATTTAAAGCTTGAAAATCATAGTTTAAATTTATAATCCATGTTTAGGTGATTTCTGTAGTATGATAGATTCCATGATTTATATTGTATACAGTAAAATTGGAGGGTCCAATTTTCCATCGTCACGACACCTCGAAGGCTCAAAACCACGATCGAGTTTCATCCCTCGAGGGCCATCGACGCTCGACCTTGGAGCAGTACGGACTGACGTTTATGGGGAGAGAATGGGGAGTTCCCAAGGCGTGCAGCTAGAGCTGACAAAGTCTTTCAGACTAGTCTAAGGCCGCATCATAGTATTAACTAGGTGTACCAGCCCTATATCTATGTAATTAATGCATTTTGTACTGTGTTGGAATTCCCCCCTCATATATAAAGGGGACCATTTTCATTTTCTAATCATCTGTTGCTCAATATTAAATATACAAGAACATTGTCTCTGCTCTCTAATACATTCTCATGAGTTTATCACTCTATTTATTGCTTACATTCATTGTGTTCTATTTATTGTTCATCATTTATTGCTCATTATTGGCCATAATGAGTTGTCATTGGTATTATTCTAACTGTTAGTCACCCATTCATTGCCCCCGATAGCTCTCAGACATGCTTCAGACTTGACCCCGAGGGCCTCGAATAAGAAAACTCGAGGCCCCGACTATTACTCATCCGACTTGGCTATCACCTTGTTCTCCAACTCTTGTCTCGTTTATAAGTCTTTCACGTAACATCAATTGCATAACAACTATTGATATCAAATTTTTTCCTATACATTTCATATATTCAAAATATCCTCAAAACAGCATATATAGGCATATATAAGAATAGCTAAGCTTTTGTCATTTTTCCTACTTTTTCTAATGTTTTTAAATCAATTCACTACAAACAAAACTGGAATTAGCTACGAACGTCGTCGCTAATATGTCGCTAAAATGCTCGTTGCTAGCAGAATCTTTTGATAATCCATTGGTAATCCGTCGCTAAACGAGATTAGCAACGGATTTTTCTGTTAAGCTACAGATTTTATCTGTCGCTAAACCCTGGTTTTTTTAGTAGTGATTTATTGTCTATTTTTTAACAGCATAAAATCAATAGTTACTCCTAAAATTATCATTTTTTTATGAGTAATTTATTATCGTCTCATATTTATACCAAAATATAATTAAGGTAATTTTTGTATATTTTTACAAATTTATTTGGTATTTTTAAAGCTAAATTGCAGGTAATTACAATTATAGCCTATTTTATGATTAATAGCATTTTATAACTATAAAATTATTTTCAGTATTTTTAAATTAACATTTATATAGTATTTGTTTGCTCAGAATTTTTAATTTTCTTTTAAAATCATTATTACTATTTTTTAAAATAAAAATAAAAAGGAAAATTTGGCTATTTAACACTTAGCCTATTGTTATTTCAATAACAGCCCATCTACCTTTCAATTTTAGCCCCTAATTTGGCCCAATTCCGCCCAAATTAAACAACCCAATATCCAACCCACGACCCAATTGCTAAACCCGCCCGGTTTCTTTTAAATCTGAGCCATTGATCATTTTGATCAACGACCAATATCCTTCCTTTCCTTTTTTAATCACCCAACCCTTCTAACCCTAGGTCTTTTGCACAAGGGCGCCGCCCTTGAAACCCCTTGTCTTTGAAATGCATTCTAACCTCTCTCTAACACTAATCGACTCCCACCTTATCCCGCCTCATTCCCACCGGAATCCATGGTGCCTCCAGTCATGGATGGCCTGTGCTCACCCTCTATCACCCCTGAGCCTAAGCTACTCAAAGTTTGGAGGCTTAACCTCGATGGTCCTCTTTCAGAACCGTCCCAGATCCGTAGATCCATGGTTTTCCGGCCACGTTCCGGCGTACTCAAACTGGAAGCTTGATTCCTGACCATTTCAACTCAAGATCTGATCTTGTTCTTCCAAGCCTTTCTCATTTTCTAGGGTTTCTCAGAAAACCTAAACTATTCGAGGTTCTTTCTACATTTATTTTCCTAGATCTGTGTTGATCCTACGCTATATTTGACGTTTTGAGTGTTTTCCCTAAATTTCCTTTTCAAAATCGTTGGTTTTTCAAATTAGGGTTTCTGAAAGTCTTTCGATTCTTGTTGTTCTTTTATTTTAGATGTTTGTCTGTATTATGCTCGTATGTTTTCCTCCTCTATTACGCATGTATTGTCTTTCTACTTTTATATGTATGCTCACATGATTAGTCTGTTTTTCTCACTCTTTTACCATACGTATTTACTACTGAGTTTCTTGATGTTTTGCTTTCCTGAACATAGTCCATGTACTTGTTAGGCATATTTCATCTGTTCTGTTTAAACCCGCATCCTTTTTAAGTTTCGAAGTTTTCTGAACATGTTCTTCATGCCTTAAAGAGGTTTTCTTTCTTTTATTGTTTCAAGCCTGCTATTGTATTTGCCTGAATCTCATGAGACTTCTTGAGTCTGTTCACTTGCATTCTCGTTTCTGTGTCTGATTCAATGGGGAAACCCTAGAATTTGGGGATTTTCTTGGTAAATTGAATTAGGGTTCCACTTTGGGAACCATGTACCTTCAGAGTCACTATGAGTCTCTGGCTGAACTCGTATTCTTTTGTTTATGATTCCAAACACTTCAATGTTAGACCCTTCTATTTGAATAGTTTGCTTTATATGCGAGAAACTCCTCTTTCAAGGTTTTTGGTTATTGCTTGATTGATTTTGGATCTCTTTGATAGGGTCTCGACTGATTGCCACTTATTTTCTTTGGTTAAGCCCTGTTTACCTATTTATGGTTTGGTTCATTCGATTTAAACCCTGGTACTTTGATTTTGTTAACTGTTTGATTGATTCCCTTTCCTTTATCTGTACAAATCAAGTACTATTGAAACTTTTGCTTAAATATACCTCATGTATTTTCCCTTATTATGCTACTGTGAAGGATTTTTCTCAAATTTCCTTTCCTTGTTTACACTTTTCCGTTTGAAATTAAATCCCCTGACTAAAGGGAGAATATTTGAGACTATTTTTAAAAGGTTTTCTTACCTTTCTTGTTTGCTTCTCTACACTATAAAAGGGGTTTCCCTTTTTGTACTTCACACAGTCGACTTTGACAGAATCATTTGATTCTTCAGTCCATTCTTTGTTTGGTTTACTTCTTCCATAATGTAATTTTTTTGCAAGTTGGTTTGTTTATTTGCTATGCTCCTACATGAATCCCTATCCCCAATTCCATTTATATGTTTGAGCTATGGTTCAGAAAACATGAAAACATTTGATGTTCTTGTTCATGAACATGAACTGGACTCTTCGAGTCCTAAAACTCTCTCAATTCCCATCCCCATTTCCCTTTCTATGTTGCTGAGTTTGAGACTTTGGTCTGGCAGTGCCCTAATCACTGTCCAGACCATAGTCTAACCTTCAATAGGTCCATGCTCTTACTTGTTGGCTGAACAGGCTGGTCAAGGGTGTGCCAGTCTACCTTATGGCTGGGCATGACCAACGGCCTGCCTTGGCACTCCTTAACCCTCCCCCCCCCCCTATTTCACTTGCACTTGAACTCATTCTTAGAACTTAAATTATGCCCATCTCTTGTGAGCCTTGCCTTTGGATCCCTGAGCTCTCTTTGAACTTGGACACTTGAGGGTTGGCTCTTCCACACTGCACTATAACTCATTCTGACTAATATCTTGGGTGTAAGCACTGCCTGGAGTTCCTGAAACTCCTTGGATCTCTAAAACACCCAAGATAAGATAAGGCTTTGGAAATCTTGATCTCGGAAGTGGTTCAATCTCATATGGTTAGATACTAGTTCTTAATTAGGCTGCTCGGATGTAGCTGATAGCTTCTGATGTACTTTTAATTTCATTCTTATTTACTGGTCTGTAATAATTTATATAAACTCGTGGGATTTAGTAAAAAAGGGAGGGGGTTTACTTTTACGCACAAAAGGTTAGAAACCATGACTATAAGATTTAATTTCTGATCTGTGCAAATTCACACGTAGAAACCATGACTATAGGATTTAATTTTTAATCTGTGCAACTTCACATGTAGAAAGCATGTCTATAGGGATTAACTTCTAATTTTTCTACAACTAAGCATATAGACACCATGCCTATAGGGGCTTGCATTTCTGCATATAATAACATCATTAGGCAAACAGTTAGGTTTAATAATAAAATGGCATATAGATATCATTGTTCATCAGGCTTCTATTAACGTTTGAAAAAATGTTAAAATCAGTTAACACATAGAAAGCACGCCTATATGAACTTCGAATCTAAACTGTCTCATTCATTCAAAACAGTACCAATCACTGAAATTAGTATTTACTTTGGTAAAACTGGCAGTCTTCTGCATTTTTCTGAACCTCGTAATTGACAAACCTTTTCAAAATAAATCGGCACTTTTTTGAAACTCACTCTTTTTTTATAAGATTCATGAAACTTCTTTTTTCCAATTAGTCTGCAAGTCCTTTGAAGTTCATTTCTTTTCTATTAAACCTTTTCAAAACAGTACATTCTTTTCTGAAACTCACTTTACTCTAATAACAACTGGTAACCTTTTATAATCAGTTTGTTTTTTCAAAATCGCTAGTCCTATTCAACACATAGACAAAGGGTTAATTAATCAATTGGATCAGTTTTTTGACGACTGCATTCGAGCGAGCCTAATGCGGACTTCCTGTCTAAAAATATGTGTTGAACCAGTCCGTTTATCACTTTAATTTAAGGCTAAACCAGTACGTGCGAGACATGCAAAACTCTATGGCTTTATCTGATTTAAGGAGACATACTTGAGCCCTACTTGTTTATTTGCTCCCCCCTTACTTGCATTATGTGTTTTGATTGACGTCTTAGTATTTTGTCCTTTGAAAACTCTCAAAAGGCCTCAAACCCCTTTCTTAGGACTAGTAGTCCCAAATGCCTCCGGGACTGATAGGATTGGGACGGGTACTAGCATGCAATAAGTAACTAGACATTCCGCACTTTAATACCTTAACAGGGTGGGAAGGGTGGAATATGGATATGATGACCGGTGTGCTAATATCACATGCGACCACTCTTCTGAGGAGTGTACACCGGGTATTGCATTGATGTGACCCATATTATTTACAAACCTAGGACCCCTTTTCCTTTTACTTGTTCTTTTTTTAGTTTTCTTTCAAACTAACTTCCTGTATTTCCTACTCTTTTTCTTTTTTTCAAATTCTTAAACTTGTTTTCAATACTATGTGAAAACCCTCTTCTTTATTTTCTACTTGTCTTCTTCATTGCTTAAAGTCACAATTATAGCATGGCCGGGAACCACACTAGTGGATCTTGAGGGGTGCCTAACACCTTCCCCTCGAGATAATTTCTAGCCCTTACCCAGACTCTGGTTCTTCATCTCAAAGTTCGTTCTTAATAGTGTCCTAATGCACTATAATAATTAGGTGGTGACTCTCCAAACTCCAAAAATCCAATTCTCGCAAGGGAATAGAGTTGTCCTCCCAAATGTCGTATACCCCATTTCGAACTCCGTTTAGAAAAAGGGGGCGTCGACATCATGGCGACTCTGCTGGGGAATCTTTAGGCTTTTGCAATTGCATGCTGCTTATGACTTTATTATCTCATTAGCTGCCTTATTTACTGTCTTTTATTCTTTCGCTATGAAACTGACTTGGCTCTTCATGTCTTTTCTTTCCTTTAACTACTTTCCTTTACTGCCTTGTAAATTGCATCTTCAACATCATATTCCACTCGTGCCAAAAAAATACCAAAGTAATGCTTATAATGAGTGGTTGCGCTCTTCCAATATTATCACCCTTTAAATTTGGCAAAGGCATATTTGCGGTAAAACCAGTCGATCAGCAATGCAGTCGACGGTTCTATGCCTTTCCCTCTTGAGTTGTCCGCTCAAGGATACCTGTCTAATACCCCAATAGAAACCTTACTCTATTTAAATTGTACATGCATCATGGTCAAACCTAGCCGAGTCAGTTATGTTGTCCACATAATGACTCATTAGGATAGCCTTGTCCAAAGTCCACCGGGTTTCCTTGAAACCCAAACGAACACCTCCATGTTCTGTGCATTTATTTGGAGAACTAAACGCTTGATAATTATTGGTTTAAATAGTCAAGTTCGGTGGGGTAACGTCCTAACTCTTTGTTTTGCAGAAAATGAGGCACGAAGTCCCCAGATTTGGCATGGTAACCAACATTCACCCAAGGCTGCTAAACTGGTGGAAAGACCTCCACTCCAGTGATCAGACGCTCGTCTGCAAATACTTAGGGAATTTGCCTTCTCTTCTAGAGATCCAGCCTGACAACAAAATCATAGAGGCTGCAACACTATTCTGGGATAGTGACAGGATCGTATTCCGCTTCGGAGACCTTGAAATGACTCCTTTGCTCGAAGAAATAGGAGGTTTAGCTAGTATTCCTTAGGAGACTCCGGGTTTGCTTATGCTAAAGAATCGCAAGGGTAGGGGGTTTCCTTAAAATGATGGGACTGAAGAAGAATCCAGATTTAACCGGTCTGAAAGACTCTTACATCCCATTTGGCTATCTGTACGAGAGATACGTCCATAGCAAGTCATACCGCACCTACTCAGATGAATTCTCCCTCACCTCATTAGGGTATATCCACATAATGGTCTTCGTTTTTATGTTCTGCTTTTTGGGAATGATAGTGTTCCCTATGAAGAAGGCTAGGATCCACACCAGACTGGCCATGGTAACCAAGACTCTGATGCAAGGAATTGGCGGGAAGCCTTTCAGTATAGTGCCCATGATCGTTGCTGAGATATACCGAGCCCTGGACAACTATCAGTAAAAGGCCTGTCATTTTGAGGGTTGCAACTTATTACTTCGGCCCTGGCTCATGGAGCACCTCCAGAAAGGAGAATAACGGCGAGAGATCCTACGCAGAGACTCGGATGATCACATCACCTTCCACCAGCCAAGGCATATGAATAATATGCCTAACATGCTCACTCAGCTAGAGGACACTGGAGGATGGGTAGAGTTATTTAAGAATCTAAAAGAAGACTAGGTACAGTGGATGGTCGAGTGGTTCCCTACGGAAGAATTCATTGTTCGATCCCAAGACACACCATTTCTCATACTAATTGGTCAAAGAGGAACTTATCCCTACATTCCCCTCTGAGCCATGAGGTAGGCCGGAAGAAAGCAAATCATACCAAGGGTCGACAAAATGAGTCACTTTAGGGCTGACTTCCAAGATGATGATAGCCCTCACAAGTTCCAAGCTCAGCATATGTGGCATTTCAAACTTGGTTTGGGGAAAGAATCTATTGGGCTAGACAGGTATCACGTCGGTTATATGGCACACTACTCAGGTTGGTTGGAAGATAATCACAATGGTTTGGGTCAGCCCGGGTTTATTCGAGGACATAGAATTATTGATGAGAACGCTGAAGCATGGGTTAAGTACAATCAACTGCGCAAGAGAATTCAAGAGTGTGAAAGTGAGCACCTGGAAATACAAGAAGCCCATCAGAATTTGATCGAGGAGTGGAAAGATATAGATGTCAGTGCCAACAAGCGACTAGGAATTTGGAGCGGGGTCTAGTGGAGCTGGAAGGAAAGTTCATCAAGAGGATTGAAGACTATCAAAACGCTGAAGGGAATGCATACGGACATTTGGCCCGAGCTTATTTACTGCTAGGACTATGCGAGCTGGTGAAGCTGTTCGAGGGAGAAAAAAATGCCTAATCTGGGAAATGTCCTTTGGGTCCAAGTAGTTAGGAGTCTTTTATTTTGATTTAATGATGTAATAAGGCCAATAGCCACTAGTGACATTTTACTTTCTGTTACTTAGTGTCGTCTTGGATTCATCTTATTTTATCAATAAAATGAGGCATTTAACGTTATAAGTTCTCTAAATTAATTTGTCGCTAGGTCTACCTCGGGCACAATGGGGCACCCAAATTAGGACGAGATTTATATTCTTGCACAATGTGTTTAAATACTGCAACAATCTTCTCATAACCCGCACTAACTTATTACCTTTTGTTTTTCTTTTATTTTTATTTCCCTCCCCAAAGGTTAGTTCGTGCATTCTGGCACCATCATCATACTCCACAAGATCCAAGGGCCCTCCACCTCCTCCTCCTCTGAGTCCTATCCGGAACAAGAACAAAGGTACAATGGAAGATTTAAGCACCAGAAAGGAAATTGAAAGAACTGAGATTTCTCAGGGTACCCCGGTTGCTAAGGAAACTGCTGTCCAACTGTACTACATTTGGTTTGGGGTATGAATACACTTGGAAGGAGTCCGATGACTGGTCGCCACCATGGCGCGGCCCTTACTATCCACTGGAGCATCTGATACCTTGCCTGGAGCAGACTTTCCAACTGGTAGATACTGTATATGGGTCAGAGGAAGATGAAGTATTGGCAGCTATGAAGAATCTATTTCTGGAGGATGATAATATGGACTGCTGTGTTCTTTTCGAGGAAGAAGGGGAGGAAGGCCCTTCCATACAAGTTGTGAACCGAGGAGAATGCCTCAGCAATTGGTCAATCAGAACCACCAGGGCCCGGAAACCTTCGGGGTAGCAAGGCTAAACAAAACCACCATGCATCTTATTTTACTTTTTACTAGCTGATTTTCTTTCCGCATTATCTTTAATTTTGAAAAGAGCTCCGATGTTCCAAACAATTATGAATTTAATCAAAGCATTTTAGTTTATCATATATCTCGCTCTTATTATTTTCTCTATCATTTACTCTATTTACACAGCATTACTATTACTTACTTTAGCGATGAACCAACGATTGTGACTTGCAATGAAACAATGCAACAAACGGATATAGATTCAGAAGAGGATGATATACTAGAAGAGGTCATTAGAGAGGTTGAGAATTTTGAGAATAGGCCTAAGTCTAACTTGGACAAAATTGAGGTCTTTAATTTGGGAGATACAGAAAATGTCAAAGAGACGCGCATCAGTGTTCACCTGTCACCATCAGAAAAGGAGGAGTACACGGAGTTCTTAAGGGAATATGAGGACATATTTGCATGGTCGTACGATGATATTACTGGTCTCAATACATCCATTATAGCTCATAAATTGCTAATAGAACCAACATGTCTGTCGGTGAAGCAGAAGCTCAGGAAATTCAAACCCGACATGAGTTTGAAAATCAAAGAAGAGGTTACCAAGCAGGTCAAAGCCAAGGTTCTCAAGGTAGTGGAATATCCAATATGGTTAGCCAACACCGTGCCGGTAACAAAGAAGGATGGGAAGGTTAGAGTCTGTGTCGACTACCGGGATCTTAATCGGGCCAGTCCCAAAGATGACTTCCCCTTACCGAACATACATATTCTTATCGACAATTGCGCCAAGTATGAGTTGCAGTCTTTTGTTGATTGTTTCGCTGGGTATCATCAGATATGCATGGATAAGGAAGATGCAGAGAAAACGACTTTCATCATGCCCTGGGGAATGTACTGTTACCAAATGATGCCATTTGGTTTGAAGAACGTTGGGGCCACCTATATGAGAGCCATGGATATTATCTTTCATGACATGATACATAAGGAGATCGAGGTGTATGTAGACGACGTCATCATCAAATCCAAGAAAGCCACTAATCATATGGATGATCTGAGAAAGTTCTTCAACAGACTAGGGAGGTACAATATGAAATTGAATCCCGCCAAATGTGCATTCGGGGTTCTTGCTGGAAAATTACTGGGTTTCATCGTAAGTCGTCGAGGAATAGAATTGGATCCATTAAAGGTCAAAGCCATTCAATAACTACTAACTCCAAAGAACAAGAAGGACGTGATGAGTTTCTTGGGAAGACTCAACTATATCGGCCGGTTCATAGCTCAGTCCACGGTCATTTGTGAACCCATCTTTAAAATGTTGAAAAAGGATGATGCTACCAAGTGGATTGATGATTGTTAGAAAGCCTTTGACAGAATCAAGGAATACCTATCAACGCCGCCAGTTTATGTCCTGCCTTAGCCAGAAAGACCACTATTGCTTTACCATGCGGTATTGGATGGAGCATTTGGTTTTGTTCTTGGACAACATGATGAAACGGGAAGAAAGGGGCAAGCCATCTACTATCTCAGTAAGAAGTTCACCCAGTACGAGGCCTGATATTCTCTTATAGAGCGCACTTGTTATGCTCTGACTCGGGTAGCTCAGAAATTGAGGCATTATTTCTGTGCCTGCACTACTTATCCCGTATCAAGAATGGACCCGCTAAAGTTTATCTTCCAAAAACCAATGCCCACTGGCAAGCTCTCCAAGTGGCAAATCCTGCTAAGTGAATTCAACATTGTTTACGTGACTCAGAAGGCGATCAAAGGACAAGCCTTAGCAGATCATCTCGCTGAGAATCCTGTGAGCGGAGAATATGAACCGTTAAAAATGTATTTTCCTAATGAAGAGGTGTCTTTCATAGGAGAAGATATTGCGGAATCCTATGATGGCTGGAGAATGTTTTTTGATGGAGCCGCAAATTTCAAAAGAGTGGGCATAGGAGCAGTCCTAGTATCAAAAACCGGCGAGCATTACCCGGTATCCGCCAAGCTCAGATTCCCTTACACCAATAATATGGCCGAATATGAAGCCTGCATCTTGAGGCTCAAGATGGCCATTGATATGAACATTCAGGAGTTACTTGTGATCGGGGATTCAGACCTGCTCATACATCAGGTTCGAGAAGAATGGGCAACCAAGAACTCTAAAATACTCCCTTACTTGCATCACATACTAGAGTTAAGAAAAAGATTCACAAAGACAGAATTTCAGCACGTCCCCAGGGTCTAGAACGAGTTCGCTGATGCATTAGCTACTTTATCATCCAGACACGAATTTCATTGATCCTATCCTAGTAAAGATTTATGATCAGCCAGCTTATTGTGCTCATGTTGAAGAAGAAGCAGATGGAAAACCATGGTTCCATGATATCAAAGAGTAATTTACAACAGGAAAATATCCAAAACTTGCTAGCGCTACTCAGAAGCGCACACTTCGGAGGTTATCTAACAACTTCTTTCACAATGAAGGAATCATGTACAGGAGGACTCCCGATTTGGGTTTACTAAGGTGTGTCGAAGCAAAAGAAGCATCCAGACTATTAGACGAAGTACACGCAGGGACCTGTAGGCCGCACATGAATGGTTTTGTCTTAGCAATGAAGATACTCCGAGCAGGGTATTTTTGGATGAATATAGAAACAGACTGTATCCAGTATGTTCGCAAATGCCATCATTGTTAGATACATGCAGATATGATAAAGTTGCCTCCAAACAAGCTTACTGAACAAGCTCACCATGGCCATTCGCCGCTTGGGGAATGGATGTTATCAGACCTATTGAGCCTGCTGCATCAAACGGGCACAGGTTCATTCTAGTGGCAATTGATTATTTCACCAAATAGGTCGAAGCAGCATCATACAAGGCTGTAACTAAGAAAGTTGTGATAGATTTTGTTTGCAACCATATTGTTTGTCGGTTCAGAATTCCAAAATCAATTATGATGGATAATGGTTCCAATCTCAACAGCGACTTGATGAAAGCAATGTGTGAAACATTCAAGATCAAACACAAGAACTCAACAGCCTACAGGTCTCAGATAAATAGAGATGTAGAGGCAGCCAACAAAAATATCAAGAAGATACTAAGGAAGATGATCGAAAGACAAAAACAATGGCATGAGAATTTATCATTCACCTTATTGGGGTATCGCACCACAGTCCGCACATCAACTGGAGCAACTCCCTACATATTGGTTTATGGTACAAAGGTGGTTATCCCCGCCAAGTTAGAAATTCCCTCCTTGAGGATCATACAAGAAACAGAGTTGGATGACGCAGAATGGGAAAAAGGTCGCTATGAGCAGTTAGCCCTTATAGATGGGAAAAGAATGAATGCAGTTTGCCACGGTCAGTTGTATCAGAACAGAATGTCCAGAGCCTTCAACAAAAGAGCTAAGCCAAGGAAGTTTACACCGGGGCAGCTAGTGATGAAGAAAACATTCCCACATCAAGATGAAGCCAAGGGGAAATTCTCTCCCAACTAGCAAAGTCCGTACATGGTTCACCGGGTTCTAATTGGAGGTGCCTTTATTCTTGCAGATATGGACGGAGAAGTGTGGCTGAAGCCAATCAATTTAGATATAGTAAAACTATACTATGTGTAACCACTTACGATTCCCTTTATGATGTAATTTGAACAACGCCTGACCTGATTCTCATTTAAGAGGGGATATGTAGGCAGTCCTATGGGTTCGGTCACAATTTAATAAAAATTTCATTTCCCCCTACTATTGGAACTGGGGCAGAATTTTGAGGAGGACCCTCAAAATTCCGAAGTTGGTTTTCAGCCATTCATCGCCAGGAATGCCACCCCAATAAACTGGGGCAGAATTTTGAGGAGGGCCCTCAAAATTCTGAAGTTGATTTTTCAGCCGTTCTGTGCAGCCGTCAGAAGCGCCAGCCCAGTAAACTAGGGCAAAATTTTGAGGAGGACCCTCAAAATTCCAAAGTGAGAGAGGTTACAATGTCTCGAACCACGTTGCAGTCGTCGGTTCATCTAAAGAAAACTATTTTCGATTGTATACTTACGTTATATTTACTAAATCATGCATAACTGTTGTTCAAATTGCTGGTGTTTAGCAATGCTACCCAATGATACACAATGCCAGAAGCTAAGGGAAAACGAACTAACCTTTCCCCTTACAGAACTCACGATTTTTCTTTGGATACGGGTACTCGACTCGCAATATCGCCAGGTATATTTATGCACGCATACTTTCCCAAGAATGCAACTTCTCAGAATCATCATTTATTCGCAATTGCTATCCATACACAACATCCCCAGTAGTCACAATATCATAATCATCTATCGGCTAAGAGATCTTACTACTATCCGTCCTTTTACATTCTTGTGCTACTCTTCTGCCTTTCGAGACTAAGCACTATCTCCATCTGCATTTCAGCATAAGGCTACTCATCTGCCTTTCGAGGTTAAGCACTACCTCCATCTGCATTTCTGCATAAGGCTACTTTTCTACCTTTCGAGACTAAGCCTTGTCTCCATCTGCATCATTTGTATAAGGCTACTCATCTGCCTTCCGAGTTTAAGCTCTGCCTCCATCTGCATTTCTACATAAGGCTACTCTTCTGCCTTTCGAGACTAAGCGCTGTCTCCATCTGCATTTCTGCATAAGGCTACTCTTCTGCCTTTTGAGACTAAGCACTGTCTCTATCTGCATCATCTGCATAAGGCTACTCATCTGCCTTCCAAGGTTAAGCTCTACCTCGATCTGCATTTCTGCATAAGTCTACTGTTCGAGACTAAGCTCTATCTCTATCTGCATCATTTGCATATGGCTACTCTTCTACCTTTCAATACTAATCGTTGTCTCCATCTGCATCATTTGCATAAGGCTACTCTTCTGCCTTTTGAGACTAAGCTCTACCTATATCTGCATTTCTGCTTCTGCATTTCGAGACTAAGCATTGTCTCCATATGCATTTCTGCATAAGGCTACTCTTCGAGACTAAGCCCTGTCTTCATCTGCATCATTTGCATAAGGCTACTCTTCTGCCTTTCGAGACTAAGCACTGTCTCCATCTACATCATTTGCATAAGGCTACTCTTCTACCTTTCGAGACTAAGCCCTGTCTCCATCTGCATCATTTGCATAAGGCTACTCATCTGCCTTTCGAGGTTAAGCTCTACCTCCATCTTCACTTCTGCATAAGGCTACTTATCTGCCTTCCGAGGTTAAGCTCTATCTCTATCTACATTTCTGCATAAGGCTACTTATCCACCTTCCGAGACAAAGCATTGTCTCCATCCGCATCTTGCATGGCTGAAACACCACCTCTTTATTTTTCTCGTACGACTGCAATATCGCCACCTTCATTTAAATTCTGCACCAGCTGAAATACTGCCATTTCTCGCATGGGTTGAAAGATCGCCACCATTTTGCATTTCATAGGCTAAAAGATCACCAACCTATTCAAATGTGTCATGGTTCGTAGGCACCATCCTCATAGCCCGAGAACATCATTTCATGGCCTGCGAATCTTTACTTACGTGCTTCATGGCCCAGGATGTCATGGTTCGAGGACGTCATCCCAACCGTCTAAAGATAGCATTCATGGTCCAACAGGAACTCGCATCACATTTAAGTTTATGCACGATATACGCCCGTATTGCTCACTTGCAGGTACACCGTCTAGCAAGAGCTATCTTAGCAGGAGCGATCCCGCTTCGGTTCCCGCAGCCTATCAGACTTCAAATACCGCTTGCCACCTAAACATCGTGTCCATCTTTTGCAAATCTCCATCAGCACATTCCGTTAATGGTTCGTGAACTACATATGGCCTGATTCCTGTAAAACCAGAAATATGTAGGCAACTGAAAAACCAGGGCTCAGTCAAATTCTCTTTTCAAATCGCCGCTTCCGGTCAAAATTGGCCATCATATCTTTACCCGACAACTCTTTCATCCTTCCCCGGTAAAGAGGGGCAACTGTTGATACTCAATTTTTCTCTATACATTTCATATATTCAAAATATCCTCAAAATAGCATATATATAGGCATATATAAGCATAGCTAAGCTTTTGGCATTTTTCCTACTTTTTCTATAGTTTTTAAATTAATTTATTATCTATTTTTTAACAGCATAAAATCAATAGTTACTCCCAAAATTGTCATTTGTTTGATAAGTAATTTATTCTCTTCTCATATTTACACTAAAATATAATTAAGGTAATTTTTGTATATTTTTACAAATTTATTTGGTATTTTTAAAGCTAAATTGCATGTAATTGCAATTATAGCCTATTTTATGATTGATAGCATTTTATAATTATAAAATTATTTCTAGTATTTTTAAATTAACATTTATATAGTATTTGTTTTTCTCAATATTTTTAATTTTCTTTTAAAATCATTATTACTAGTTTTTAAAATTAAAAAAAAAGAGAGAAAATTTGGCTATTTAACACTTAGCCTATTGTTATTTAGATAACAGCCCTTCTCCCTTTTCAATTTTAGCCCTCAATTTGGCCCAATTCTGCCCAAATTAAACAACCCAATATCCAACCCACGACCCAATTTGCTAAACCCGCCCGATTTTCTTTTAAATCTGAGCCGTTGGTCATTTTGATCAACGGCCAATATCCTTCCTTTCCTTTTTTAATCACCCAACCCCTCTAACCCTAGGTCATTTGCACAAAGGCACCACCCTTGAAACCCCTCGTCTTTGAAACACCCTCTAACCTCTCTCTAACCCTAATCGCCTCCCACCTTATCTCGCCTCATTCCCACCAGAATCCATGGTGCCTCTAGCCATGGATGGCCTGTGCTCACCCTCTATCACCCCTAAGCCTAACCTACTCAAATTTTGGAGGCTTAACCTCAATGGTCCTCTTTTAGAACCATCACATATCCATAGATCCGTGGTTTTCCGGCCACGTTCAAGCGTACTCAAGCACTGGAAGCTTGATTCCTGACCATTTCAACTCAAGATCTGATCTTGTTCTTCCAATCCTTTCTTATTTTCTAGGTTTCCCTAAACTATTCGAGGTTCTTTCTCCGTTTATTTGCGTAGATCTGTGTTGAACCTATGCTATATTTGACATTTTGAGTGTTCTCCCCAAATTTCCTTTTCAAAATTGTTGGTTTTTAAAATTAGGGTTTCTGAAAGTCTTTCGATTCTTGTTGTTCTTTTATTTTAGATGTTTGTCTGTATTATGCTCATATGTTTTCCTCCTCTATTACGCATGTATTGTCTTTCTACTTTTATATGCATGCTCACATGATTAGTCTGTTTTTCTCACTCTTTTACCATGCGTATTTACTAGTGAGTTTCTTGATGTTTTGCTTTCCTGAACTATGTTCATGTACTTGTTAGGCATGTTTCATATATTCTGTTTAAACCCGCATCCTTTTTAAGTTCCGAAGTTTTCTGAACATGTTCTTCATGCCTTAAAGATGTTTTCTTTCTTTTATTGTTTCAATCCTGCTATTGTATTTGCCTGAATCTCATAAGACTTCTTGAGTCTGTTCACTTGCATTCTCGTTTCTATGTCTGATTCGATTGGGAAACCCTAGAATTTGGGGATTTTCTTGGTAAATTGAATTAGGGTTCCACTTTGAGAACCCTGTACTAGTCACTATGAGTCTCTGGCTGAACTCGTATTCTTTTGTTTATGATTCCAAACACGTCAATGTTAGACTCTTCTGTTTGAATTATTTGCTTTATATGTGAGAAACACCTCTTTCAAGGTTTTTGGTGATTGCTTGATTGATTTTGGATCGCTTTGATAGGGTCTCGACTGATTGCCACTGATTTTCTTTGGTTAAGCCGTGTTTACCTATTTCTGGTTTGGTTCATTCGATTTAAAATCTGGTACTTTGATTTTGCTAATTGTTTGATTGATTCCCTTTCCTTTCTCTTTACAAATCAAGTACTATTGAAACTTTTCCTTAAACATACCTCATGTATTTTCCCTTCTTATGCTACTGTGAAGGATTTTACTCAAATTTCCTTTCCTTGTTTACACTTTTCCGTTTGAAATTAAATCACTTGACTAAAGTGAGAATATTTGAGACTATATTTAAAAGGTTTTCTTACCTTTCTTGTTTGCTTCTCTATACTATAAAAGAGGTTGCCCTTTTTGTACTTCACACAGTCGACTTTGACACAATCAATATGATTACTTCTGAATCTCAAATACACTTAGCATTTTAAAAAAAAAAACATTCGAGTTCCCTGAACTCTCAAGCTTAAAGGTTCTCTGATTGTGGCTTTGCTTTGCAAGAATCCTTCCTTCTTTGCTTATTTTTGGCAAAACTGGTATGTCACTTTTGTTAATTTCTGCCACTCTCCTGTGTGTTTATTCTTCAGTCCATTCTTTGTTTGGTTTACTACTTCCGTAATGTAATTTTTTTTGCAAGTTGGTTTGTTTATTTGCTATGCTCCTACATGAATCCCTATCCCCAATTCCCTTTATATGTTTGAGCTATGGTTCAGAAAATATGAAAACATTTGATGTTCTTGTTCATGAACATGAACTAGACTCTCCGAGTCCTAAAACTCTCTCAATTCCCATCCCCATTTCCCTTTCTATGTTGCTGAGTTTGAGACTTTGGTCTGCAGTGCCCTAATCACTGTCCAGACCATAGTCTGACCTTCAATAGGTCCATGCTCTTACTTGTTGGCTGAACAGGCTGGTCAAGGGTGTGCCGGTCTACCTTATGGCTGGGCATGACCAACGGCCTACCTTGGCACTCCTTAACCCCCCTCTATTGCACTTGCACTCATTCTTAGAACATAAGTTCTGCCCCTCTCTTGTGAGCCTTGCCTTGGGATCCCTGAGCTCCCTTTGAACTTGGACACTTGAGGGTTGGCTCTTCCACACTGCACTACAACTCATTCTGATTAATATCTTGGGTGTAAGCATTGCCTCGAGTTCCTGAAACACCCAAGATAAGAGAAGGCTTTGGAAATCTTTATCACGGAAGTGGTGCAATCTGATATGGTTAGATACTAAGTCTTAATTAGGTTGCTCGGATGTAGCTGATAGCTTCTTATGTAGTTTTAATTTCAGTCTTATTTTACTGTTCTGTAATAATTTGTATAAACTCATGGGATTTAGTGAAAAAGGTAGGGGTTACTTTTGCGCACAAAAGGTTAGCAACCATGACTATAGGATTTAATTTCTAATCTGTGCAACTTCATATGTAGAAACCATGACTATCGGATTTAATTTTTAATCTGTGCAACTTCACATGTAGAAAGCATGTCTTTAGGGATTAACTTCTAATTTTTCTGCAACTAAGCATATAGAGACCATGCCTATAGGGGCTTGCATTTCTGCATATAATAACATCGTTAGGCAAACAGTTAGGTTTAGTAATAAAACGGCATATAGATATCATTGTTCATCAGACTTCTATTAATGTTTGAAAAAGTGTTAAAATTAGTTAACGAATAGAAAGCATGCCTATAGGAACTTCGAATCTAAAACGTCTCATTCATTCAAAACAGTGCCAATCGCTGAAATTAGTATTTACTCTGGTAAAACTGGCAGTCTTCTGCATTTTTCTGAGCCTCGTAAATTGACAAACATTTTCTAAATAAATCGGCACTTTTCTGAAACTCACTCTTTTTTGATAAGATTCATGAAACTTTTTTTTTTCAATTAGTCTATAAGTCCTCTGAAGTTCATTTCTTTTCTGTTAAACCTTTTCAAAACATTACATTCTTTTCTGAAACTCATTTTACTTTGGTAACAACTGGTAACCTTTTATAATCAATTTGCTTTTTCAAAATTACTAGTCTTATTCAACACATAGACAAAAGGTTAATTAACCAATTGGATTAGTTTTTTGACAAATGCATTCGAGCGAGCCTAATGCGGACTTCCTGTCTAAAAATATATGTTGAACTAGTCCGTTTATCACTTTAATTTAAGACTAAACAAGTACGTGTGAGACATGCTAAACTCTATGGCTTTATCTGATTTAAGGAGGCTTACTTGAGCTCTACTTGTTTATTTGCTCTCCCCTTACTTGCATTATGTGTTTTGATTGACACCTTAGTACTTTGTCCTTTGAAAACTCTCAAAAGTCCCTAAACCCCTTTCCCTTTAGGACTAGTAGTCTCAAATGCCTCTGGGACTGATAGGATTGGGACGGGTACTAGCATGCAATAAGTAACGAGATATTTCACGCTTTAATACCTTAACGGGGTGGGAAGGGTAGAATATGGATATGATGACTGGTGCGCTAATATCACGTGCGACCCCTCTTCTGAGTAATGTACGCCAGGTATTGCATTGATGTGATCCATATTATTTACAAACCTAGGATCCTTTTTCCTTTTACTTGTTCTTTTTTTAGTTTTCTTTCAAACTAACTTCCTATATTTCCTACTCCTTTTCTTTTTTTTCAAATTCTTAAACTTGTTTGCAATACTATGTGAAAACCCTCTTCTTTATTTTCTACTCGTCTTCTTCATTGCTTAAAGTCACAATTGTTGCATGGCGGAGAACCACACTAGTGGATCTTTAGGGGTGCCTAACACCTTCCCCTCGAGATAATTTCTAGCCCTTACCCAGACTCTGGTTCTTCATCTAAAAGTTCTTTCTTAATAGTGTCCTAATGCACTATAATCATTAGGTCGCGACTCTCCAAACTCCAAAAACATATTTCTCTCAAGGGAATAGAGTTGTCCTCCCAAATGTCATATACTCGATTTCGAACTCCGTTTGGAAAAAGGGGGCGTCGACAACAACTAGCATAAAATAGATCACATATTTTTAGAACCCATAATGAAATTCAATTGTTATTACCATTTTCATGGTAAACAATTTAACGCCCCCTGTGGGGCTAAAAATAATAGTGGTTATTTTCTTGCTGGTTTAACCATGTAACGGAAGTTATCTTTCACACTTTTTCTGGTCCAAGATCTTTGATTTCAGGTCAAAATGACTCAGTAAACACACGTGAAAATATCAACCTTGAAGACCATGGAGAAAATGGTTCTGACGTCCCAGGTGTTGGTGTACCACCACGAAACCCTAAGAACGTACCGGAACCGATTCCCGCAGATGCAATTTCACGTGACGCTCAACACGTTGAAATAAGCTCCAATACCAATAGGAGCATACAACAAGGCGACCAACAAGAAGCCCAGACAACCCTAGCTAGGAAAGAATGGGAGGTTAGCTTTCAAGTTATTTTTGAAATGTTGCAGGCACAACAGCTGGCTATTGCTCAGCTGCAAAGTCACCAGAAAACACCTAGCACAGTAGCAATGGGGACGGCTGCCCCAGCCGAGCAGGTACAAGAGAGATCAAGTAACAACGAGTCAGCAGCCAACCCCGCTATTATAAAGATGCTCGAGGACCTCATAGGGAGGATCGAATAGGGTGAGAAGAAGATAGAGGCCAATGACAAAAGGGTGGAGACCTACAATTCCAGGGTCGACCAGATTCCGAGAGCAACCACGATCCTAAAAACTGTTGATTCAAAGTAGTTCGTGCAAAAGCCATTTCCACATGAAGCGGCTCTGAAACCTATTCCAAAGAAGTTCAAAATTCTAGACCTTCTGAAGTACAGCGGAACCTTGGACCTCAATGAGCACGTTACTTCTTACACATGTGCGGTGAAAGGCAAAAACCTGAGGGACGATGAGATCGAGTCCGTCCTGCTGAAAAAGTTTGGGGGAACGCTTTCTAAAGGGGAAATGATGTGGTATCACAATCTAGCCCCAAACTCGGTAGATTCGTTTGCATGCTGGAGGATTCTTTCATAAATACACATGCTAGTGCCATCAAGGTAGCAACAAGGAAACGCGACGTCTTCAAGATTAAGCAGAGGGAGAATGAGATGCTGTGAGAGTTCGTATCTCTCTTTCAAATGGAATGAATGGAACTACCACCAATCTCCGACAACTGGGCAGTACAGGCCTTCACTCAAGGTCTGAACGAACAAAGCTCAATGGCTTCTAAGCAACTGAAATAGAATCTGATCGAATATCCCCTTGTGACCTAGTCGGATGTTCATAACCGATACCAGTCAAAAATCAGGGCCGAGGATGACCATCTAGGAGCCCCATCAGTCTCAGTATACCTAAGCAGGCTTCTGGAAAAGGATCCAAAACCAAACAAAGAAAGTTACCGGCCATATATCGAAGATAGGAGAAATGCCCCGAAGCGCAACATACCCTGCAATGATAGAAGAATGGATCGAGGATAGAATCCTCGGGGACTCGACAACAGAGCCGGAGTTGGTAGGAACACAGGGCCAATAGAGGCACCTCGCTTGTCAGAATACAACTTCAACGTCGATGTAGCAGACATCGTATTCGCCATCAGTAAGATCAGAGATGCATATGGCCCAGGCCTATATAATCAGATCCTTCGCAAAGGAATCATAACTTATTATGTGAATTTCACAACACGCATGGCCACAAGACTGAGGATTGCCACCAGCTCCAAGAAGAAGTAGCCAGACTACTCAATTTGAGAATTCCTGAGCAACGGGGCCAAAAATCAGTTCTGGGAAAGAGAGGCGGCCAAGAAGATTGAAATGAATAAGCCACAACATGTCATCCACATGATCTTGGTAGGAATCGATGCCCCATAGGGGCCCATAATAAAAAGAACAAAAATATCCATCACCAGAGAAAAGCAAACTTGGGGCTACATACACGAGGATGCCCTCACATTCAGCGACGAGGACATCAAGACCTTGTCTCAACCTCACAATGACGCACTGGTAATCTCTTTCCCTGTAAATATATTTCAAATTAAACATGTACTTATGGATATAGGTAGCTCGACCAACATTATCAAGTCGAGGGTGGTAGAGTAGCTCAGAATGCTTGACCAAATCGTACCCACCACTCGAGTCCAAAAACAGATTCAACATGGCGAGCAAAACAACGAAAGGGGAAATCACCCTCCCAGTCAATGTGGCTAACACAACCCAAAATGCCAAATTCCATGTCATCGAGGAAGATATGAGATACAAAGCCATGCTCGAAAGGCCATGGATACACTGCATGAGAGCAATGTCATCCACCCTCCATCAAATGATGAAATTCCCAACAAAAGATGGGATTAAAACCGTCTAGGGGGAACAGCATGCGACGAGAGAAATGTTCGCGATGCACGATGTGGCCCCGACACCAGTACCTCCATCTTCAAAGGAGTCAAAGGATAAGCAAACAACAAAATAGCAATAACAAGCTACACTCTCGTCTACTCCCGTCTAAACAAAGCAGGGGACCGTACCGCATCCTCGTCACAAATGACTGAAACACATCAGGATACGAAATATCGCCAGCACATTTTGCACTAAGGTATGACCGCCTTTTTTCTTTCGATTACATTCAACACCGACCAGAGTGCAAAAATTTGATCAAAACAGCCAAAGGACTCTCCAACTCAAAGGCCTTAGGTTCAAAAGCATATGTTGCACTCTTTTCCTTCGATCGGGTTTTTTAATCCCAAAAATGGTTTTACTAGCAAGGTTTTTAACGAGGCAACATTTATATGTTGCCTAAGAAAGACTCAACAAGTATTCAAGGATTATTTTGCATTCAACCTCAAATACTAGGGGACATCCCATCGAAAGGTCACCTACTTGGAGAAGCTTGGACACGTTAAGTGGGTTCTCGATAGGAAAATAATGTACAGGGCCAAACGGTCAAATGAATCATATCCGCATAAGAACACCCAAGCCCCTAACAACAAGGCATGTATACTTTTCATCAAAGAATACTTATCATCATAAGAACACCCAAGCACCCTAATTAAAAAAAGTCATGTATACTTGTACCAATTAATCAAAGAATACTTTTAATCAAAGCATCTCACGTTCGAAGAAACTCGATATTTTGGCAAAAACAACTCCCCTGCCAAAACTACCCAACCACTCGGGGACTGGCATCAACAATTCAAAAACCAAATGCAAACTCATCATCCCTAACTTAGGCAATATTAAAGTCACAAAATGGCTCCAAAACTGAAAGCGCCGCGAACACTCGTGGACTGGCGTCAAAATCTCAAAGATCAAACGGCCTTCGGGTCAGAAACTCCAGAATCATAAGCCCTCAATGAGGCGATACCAAGTTCACAAGTAATGGTTTCCAAGCCAAGAAACCCTCGATAACTCGGGGACTGTTGCCAATCGCCACTTCCAAAAACTGAGGCTATAAGACCCCATGCAGGTAGACTCGGTCTCGTAAGACCTGTATAAGGCAACAATAATATCTGTAAGACCTCAAGTAAGGCATGAACCATACTTGTACCATGTATCCAAAACTGTAAGACCTCAAAGGCATGTAAAACTTGTAAGACCTCACTAAAGGCATAAACTTGATATCAAAGTTAAGGCTATATATCAAACTTATAAGACCCCTAAAAGGCATACCCTCGATATTGACATCGAAACTACTTCACTCGGGACTAAAATGGCTTCGGCCAAACATAAATGACTACGGTCACAAGGCTGTACCAGCCAAACTAATACGACTCGAGAATGCCCGATCGTCGCTGCAAAATCACAGTCCTTCAATTACTTCGAATCTACTTCTAAAAGAACCAGTTAAACAGGCTACCATCGATGTAGGCAAAGGAGCTTCGACCATGTCAGCTCCTAAACATTGGCTCCGAGATACTCAGCTTCCGATCTAAACCTCTCGAGGTGCTCGATCATTACCATATAGCGACTCGCAATCGAGATTTTTTATTAAACCATCGAAGAGTCAAGTAAACACTATTTCAAAAAGTCCTTATCGAGGGAAAAATAAAGCCTACATAAAAGGTCACAACGATCCAAGGCGTAAGATCCTCTATCGCTACCCCACATAAAAGGTCACATCGACCCAAGGCATAAGAGCCATTGCTGGCAGCCCATACAAAAGGTCGTACGTGTAAGAGCAGAAGGGCCAGATTTAAATTCATAAACTTGAGGGTCAAATGAGCTTGAGTCAAAACCCGATTCGAAAACTAAACCTAAAATAGTGATTTAACTCTGCCTAAGAGCAAAAGCATAAGAGCCACTGTCACCGGCTTATACTAAAAAGTAACATCGACCTATCCCGTAAGCGCCTACGGGCCAGCCTATGTCACGCCCCAAAATCCGAGGAGCACGACCGGCGTTCAACCGAGTAAACCCGACTGAGCAAGCCTGGCAAGTTTCATGCATACTACCCAGCCCAACTGATATTAAATAAAGGATGGAGTTCGTTAATAAAATTCTATCAACATATAATTAATGATTTCCATTTCAGTTTCATTAGCAACATCATTTTTCCACTTTAAATATATTACAAGTTATAAACTTATATACATCAATATTTCTATTTAATTTCCAATACCCGACGCTACCCACAACCTGTCTACGGAGCCTCTAAATATAACCGAAGAATAATACAGAAATGTCGGCAACAAGGCTCCGGCTATACCTTATACAAATATAGAAAAAAGAAATCAGACACTGGGAAGAACAGCGGCATAAGCCACGCAGGGCCCCGAGGGGAAAGGGGCTCACCAATACAGCTGACGGAAAGCAAAGGAGGTGCTGCTGCCGGTGGACTGGAGTGCCTGCTATAGATCCACCTACAATCATAACACGAATGTAGCGCCCCCGGCAAAAGGGACGTCAGTACATTTGAATAGTACTGGTATGTATAACTAAACACCATTTTACTAGAAAGAACTATCAAATAGATACAAGCAATTAATACGGGCAAATTGAAGAAACAATTCATATAATTCTTCATACAATTTGCATAACACAGATTAGGGCAATTCTGTCACATGTTCACCACTGTTCTCATCACCACCGCCATCTCATGCGGAGTCCGATCACGACCCGACCGGCTAGGTCACCTCATTGGAGGTATTACTCACAATCAATGTTCCATTTCCCTTATACGGAATACAATATCGGCACATTACCACCATGTGTGTGGCATGGTGTCAGATCACGACCCGACCGGCTAGAATTGCTCAGATGAATGCTCTTCCTCTATAAGAAACCTCTTCCTCTAAGAGACTTTCCCTCTCTAAGAAACCTCTTCCTCTCTCTAGAATTGCTCAGATGAATGCTCAAAATGAGCTAGAACACCGGTTATATCGATATGGAAGTCGGGTTAAAAATTAGAAAATTAGAGCCCCGAGTCAACTATGCGGTCGCATTTGCGATCGCAGAGTAAACATGCGGTCCGCATAATGGACCGCAAAATGCTCCCCAAAAACTAAACATTCTGACTCGGTCTGCGATAATAATGTGGTCCGCATTCATGCTCAGCGGTCGCAAAGTGCACCGCAGAACTGACCCTCGCACAAGTCAAAGGAAAATATGCGACGACTATGCGGTCCGTATTTCTATTATGCAACCGCATTTCGACCGCATTTCTGACTTCAATTATAACCAACATTCTGCCTCACTCTGCGGCAGATATATGGTCCGTATTTCAATTATGCGACCGCATTTTAGACCACATTTCTTGCATTTTTCTGGAAACTTATTCTTGACTTTTTAATGCATTATTCAATCCAAAAAGTTCTGTGCTGCAGCTCGCAAGCTCGCCGCAAAGCATATTTACTAATTTCTAAAACACGATCCTAACTTGACACCACGGGATTCGGGTTTTTGAGTAGGGATTTCACGGGGCCTTACATTCTCCCCCACTTAAGATCATTCGTCCTCAAATGAGGATTTTTGAAAATCGGTTGGTTTGAAAAACATGATATGCAGACTCTCAAAATTTTCACTAATATGCAGACTCTCAAAATTTTCACTAACTCCCATACTTTTAGAGAAAAAATTTCGCCAGAGTCTCCTTTGTATTATAGACATATCTACCTGTCAGAGAGCCCCCAAAACACATTTTCAAGAACTATTACACAACTCCAATCATCCCTACAACTGGTATACGATTCATTTCCTCAACACTTGTACATAATCAATCACTTGACACGTTCTTGCACATAGTTTGATTACTACAATGAATCCCATATGCTTTTAACCTCTTCGATTCACTATACTCACGTAAATTAATCATTATCAACCTATACCATCATTAATCATTCACTTATTACCAGAGTTCTTACAAAAAAAAAATTTCATTTACCAGAAAGGGTATGCACATAACTCAAATAATCACAACCCATACGATTTTCGGCACAACTTGAAGAATTCCAATAGTAAAGCATTTTGGGGGGATATAGGGTGCCTTTGTACCAAATGGAACACAACATTAGTTTGCTTAGAGATAAAAATTCACATGATCGCTACTAGACATGTTCAAACAGATGGGGATATTCTTCTTTCATTTCATCTTCTGCCTTCCAAGTGGCTTCCTCAACTTGATAAAGCACCACAATATTATACATCGATGAAAAGGACCCCAGCATTGCAGTTACTACTTTGTCACGAAGATACCTGGGCATGGACCGCGCATTTTTAAATCATAACACCTAGAAGGTACCTTTCAAATCAAAACCAACTGCTATGCAATCAAGAGAAAATACTTTTATCTTCACAATACTCTCGGCCCTCAATGGCCTCTTATATCAACAGACGTCACCAGAATACATGCATACGAACAATTCCGACCCCTAAACTTAGTTAGCGAGGATAACAATTAGACATCTGCATAATCTAACTATCACTATCTTCACCTTTGATAATTTCCACCCAAAATGATACACAATTGATCTCCACTTACCTTCCTAGACATAGACATGTGAATTCACAGAATATATGGCAACAGCCATGGGAACACTTCATACTCCTAGTGCGGCCTATTGTGGAATAAACTTATGCTACCTTTATTATCAACTCACATACATTTTCAGGGGAAAACATTGAAAATAGTCTGCTCACCCTCCAAACTCTAGGGCTCTAGGCGAACACTTCCACTAAACCCTTGATGACCTTCAAGGATTACCCTAAGATGTTTTATCATAAATTGACCATAACATTACCTATCCAATATACATATGATCACACTGTGAAACTCCATCTTTGGATCGTCTCAATTTACAATACCCAATGGATCGAATACCGTGAGGAACAACAGAGTTCACGATCAAGCTGGAGTTATTCAGGAATCCATTAATGTGCTGAGCGCAGCATTTCATGAGGTTATATGCCAAGAGACATAGAAGGTTACTTTTAACAATACTGACGTGGTTAATTATTACGAGGACATCAATTATTAGGCAAATAAGTCATAGGGGTAACTCATACATTGGCAATAGGAACCACTAAGGAGGAATACTCGAGCACGTGAACCACTCATTTTCTAGAGTGTAGGGAAAAATCCGTTTATCGAGAATAAGAATACTCTGGCACCTTGAATGTGATACGGGTTTCAAAATACATGCTATTGAATTACACTCTTAAAATTACTTGACACACGGAATCTATGCCACAAGGCCGTGAGGATGAAGGGAAGTTGAACGCTTATGAGATTATCATATTTCAGCTTAACCCCTTCCTGAGAATTGATCATATACGAGGGAACTAAATATGCTACCAAACTTGTCCTTTAATTCGATATGCTCACAATATGTTCAAAAAAAATTTTAGGGCATCTAATCTCATCATTTTTTCAAGTAACATCACATAGCTTGGACATCTAGATGATGGGAAGCAATCATGCACTGGTTAAAGGCATTCTAATGGTTAACATGATGCTCCAGGGAGAAAAACAAATGACATTCCTATCCTCCCAGGGAGGTATAATGCCAATGGTAGAAAAACTATCCTCATAGGGGAACTGATATAGTCAATTATTCTAGAAGTCGAGTGAGAAGAAAGTCGCGTAACCCAACCAATCCGGCCCATTTAAGACTTTGGAAAAAGGTATACACTTTGGTTTAAAATCATGGCAATTGAATCTCGAACTTTAAGGAAAATCATTACTTTTGAAACCCAAGAGACAAGCCCTCGTAGCCCTAGAAAATCAATAACAATGACGAGAGGGTAGTTAAAACCATTACGAGTTGGTATAGAACAAGGCCTCAAAGTGCCCTCATTGATAAGTTTAAAAGAATGAGCCATTGTAATGCATTTATAAAGAATAAGCAACCTTGGTCATCTAGTCACAGGGATAAGCAAAGCAGGTAAATGATTGTTAGAAGAGCATCTACAAGGAGTACCAGCATAGGTTATTGATTCTTAACAAAGGAATATGTCCCTACTCTTTATGCTATAAGACTTTCTCCTTAGAAGCCATGGTACATAAAATGAGAGTTATCAGATGAAAAATGGATGGTAAGGCATCACGACTAAGAGCACCACTTGGAATCGACAAGCTTAAATAGAGTTGAAGACATTAGAAGTCTGTAGAAAAGGGGAAATTTACCCACTCCCAGGGCGCTTGTATAGTACATAAAAGTTAGGTTAATTAAATTAGATCATATCGCTGGATAGCTAGTCGAGACATCGAGATAATATCGTATCGAAGATTACGGGTACATAACATACGATGCAAGATAACTGAAAAGAAAGAAAAAGAGCCTTATAGAAGTAACCTTTGCATTGTAAACACTAGGAATGGTGGTAATATAAAGAGATTATAAAAAGCTACATTTTGAAAGAAGGTCTCTCTCTAGGTAGTCACGTGATGTATAGCTCCAGAATTCAAAAATCCAATTATATTTAGCGACTTTACTTCATGGTGAAGCTCTACAACACACCCTTATACAACCAGCTATTACGAGCCATATTGGGAGATGTTATAAGACATGATCAAGAGAAGGGCTTTTACATGTGAATGTGTTAATAGGTGTATTCCTCCCTGGTCAACCCAAAAGCTATAGGCGAGAGTTAGACTGATAAGCAGATCGTTGGGCTTGCACATGTTTAGATAATCCATTATCGAGAGGAGACCATTCAATCTTAGCAATTGAGACATGCTATCGACCCTTCATGAACTTGAAGTGATACGGGAACCCAATGAGATAGTATAGAATGATCATGGAGGGTTTGCTGATGCTTTTAATGAGTTCTTCATAGATTTCAACTTGGGAACTACACAGATGCTAATGAAAGACAGAAAAACATGAGAAACTGGCGTTGTTCTATAATAACCCCCAAAGGTGTGCTTGGTCTTGACGGAGAGCCTGGCAAGGGTTTTTACAAGACAGAAAGTGTTACTATTACTCATAGAAGGATATGTTCTCTCATGGTTATCGAACAAGTGTAGGAAAACTAGCACCATGAATTCACTAACTAAAAAACACAATCAACACACGTTATGGAGGTGTAACGGGGAGATAACCATTTGTTATAAGTTGGACACGCTTCTGCTATATTAGCTCCCACCTGCAATATATGACCATGCCACGAGCAACCACAATACCAGGACGAGGTGAGCTACTTACTGTGGGACGTCCCAAGTGGACGCAAAAGTTATGGCAACACATGATCTTCTTATGAAGTGCTTGTGAGGATCTCAATTTTCAGAAAGACTTTATGCACACGGGGACCATTTCGATTTACATACACTCTTGTGATAGGTGTTAAGGTATACCCTTATGTTACTAGGCAGTGAGGAGCTTTCATAATGATATTCGCAAGAGGATTCACTATTCAAACCATTTAATCCATATACACAATTGAGCAAAACGGTGACTCGAAAAGGATCACAACGTCGGGATACTTTGCATGGAGCTTGACACTACATAGGAAAACTTTAAATGTATAGGCTCAAGTGAGTAGATTCTATCCAATTAAATAAAACGATTCTGGAAGAAATTCATCGGATATAATCCTTGGGTGAGAATTTAGGAAAATTCGAGTGGGAAGTATTAATAGCGTTATAACTCCATTCATGAACATACTTATAGAGCTCAATTCCATAGGAGGTTGCGAATAATAAAACTGTGATTGGGAGACTTTGTAAATAATACGCCCCATTCAAAAAGTCGATACGCTAAATGTTTTATTATTCAACACCATGTTAAGACCACGTTTATGATAACTCCTCAATATCGATGTACATATACAATGAGTAGAAATTCTAATTTGGCTCTCGTAACAACGTTAGGTTGGTAGGGAAATAGCTTAATCGATATCCCCCGACTCCACATCTCTAACGCACGTAGGTTACATGATGATATGCCACCTGGTCTAATGGTGAAAAGATATCAATAAGGATAAGGACGCTCCCTTCTTAGCGATATATTTTGCCAATCTATCCATATCTCAATATATTCTCCTAACAAGCCCTTGGGAAATCCGCTCGGACTCAATGGTGGGATCAATCCCTCTTTACATGCCTCAAATTCGCGGATTATGGCATCAAGGTAACCAATGTTGAGAATAAGACTTAGAGAGAGAATTAGCTCCCTAACTTGAGCTCTATTGCACGATTGGAGTGTCAAAGAATGGTGAAATTCCTACATGTCTGAATAGTCTCCAACTTATAGATGTGGTCGACTTCACACCGATAAGAAGGACTCTACTAGACACGGCTCCGAGACATCTTAGGACACTTCAAAACCTTAGGCTCTGATACCAAGTTTGTCACGGCCCAAAATCCGAGGAGCATGACCGGCGCTCAACCGAGTAAACCCGACTGAGCAAGCCTGGCAGGTTTCATGCATACTACCCAGCCCAACTGATAATAAATAAAGGATG